>FIZR01031886.1:0-15771 GCA_900060175.1 Ferrisia virgata | reverse complement strand
ACTGGATATTGAAGATTACCTGATGGACGTTTTGAATTAATGAGTTGTCTGAAAACTTGTTTTGAATTGCTAAAAGAGAAGGTAGAGAGTCGGTTTGAATGAGGAACTCTTTGTGACGAGAGTTGGTTTGTTGAATTTCTTTTAGACAATGAAGTATGGCCGTAATTTCTATGGTAAAGATGCTCGAATGTTTATTCATTGTATAGTTTTGGGTAAGTCCATCGATTTGTTTAACAATTTCTTTTGAAAATACACGAATATGCTGAAAGTTGGCACATTTTATATCGCCCTTATGAAGGAGGTTCACATTTAAAAATCGTCTTTAATGATATTTTTGGGTAAAACTAGCTCGTAATAAAAGTATTCATAATGGATTTTTTTTTCGATTTAATTTCAAGTATGGAACCGCTTTAGAGCCAGATTGAAATTTCTACAAGAGATAGGGGGCTGAAATTTTTACCACATTCTTTTGACCCCTCTCCGCAAATATTGTGTCCTATTACGTTTCGATTTAAAAAAAAAAAAGAAACGAAAATGTATTTTTTTTATTTTACATATTAGTAAGAAGTACTATGGCCAGAAAAATGCTACTAAAAGTGAAATAAGCAGATTTTTGAGAATTATTCTGGTCAATTGGAGATTTTCAAAAATTATTTTTTTTGAACGCCGTAGTTCCTCCTCAAGACTTTTGAGGGGAATCGTTAATGCGTTATTTGGGCAGTAATTTCCAAAAAAACAAACTTTACACCCTCTTGCCTCCTCAAAAGGGGAAAAATATGCATGGATTTTACGGGAGATCAGAAACATTGAAATACACACTTCACAGCACCTGATACCTACGTACAAAATTTCCGCTTTTTCTGAATTTTGATCGAGTTTGGGCTATTTTTGGGCTTAAATGACTGTACTATTGCTCACAACGTAATTCACATCATACTGGGAAAGATCTCTCTCCAGTGACTTGATTAAAATTAACAATATTATTTCGGAATCAAATTTACAACAGCTATTAAATTTTGGTTCTTTGGAAAACATAAAAACTACCAATATGAATTCTGGAATATGATGTACTCACATTCAGTCAAAAAAAATGGTTTAGTACCTACAATACTAACTGGAATGTACTGAGAATAAAATTAGTCATTTTTTTTTGGGTTGTTTAACGTTAGGAGAACTTCTTGAATTATACGTTACTTTTCAAAAAGTACCGAGTCCATTAAGCAGATATGGGCAGATTTATTTTTCCAACTATTACAACTTGTAAATCTTACCCTCATAAATGCCTTTCATCATATTTTATTAGCGTAACGATAACAACAACTCGAACATCTTTTTATTTGTAATGTTGTGCAGAAAGAAAATAGCGTTCAAAAGGAAAGATTAATTATTATGGGATAGGCTTCAGTGAGCTAAGTACCGCGAACAAGGGGGAGCAGGGCTGCGAATTGTTATTTCATCCCTTAATGACTTTCAACTTAACAGCGCCACCGTCGCCGTTCATCTCCGTGTCATTATTCGCTTTGTTAGTGAGCCTCAAAATTAACGCGATTTCTTCGACGTCAAAGGTGCACCGGATACACAGTCGTACTTAAATGCCGTTAGATATTCCCATCTCAATTTACTCATCCTTAATCAAGGGTATAATATTTAACGGAATAAATAGAAATTGTCGAATACCGTTGGCGTAAAGAATATTGGGTTTTCATTTTCATCAAATTTATGTATTATAAATTGCTTCTATTTGAAAAAAAAAAAAAAAAGAAATGGAATAAATTACCAGATAGCTGCGATGATTTTACGAATTTCGAAAAATAATACTCGACGTGCGGTAATAAAAAGCTCCGGTCTTGCATAGGATAAAATAATTTTACGAAACACTGCGGCAACGTTGTAAAAACTTATAGAAAATCTGTATATTTAAACCAACCCGGCTCTTATTACGTTTATCATTATAGAGCAATTAATATTATAACAGACTCTATAAGCTAGCATAATGAGCGCACTATTTTGTTTATTTCATTCGTCGGCAACTTCACTTTCTCCCTCAGCTCCGTCAACATCTTCGGCTCATTTCCGCTCCGTTACTCTTTAAAAAGCTCCGTTCCTTTTTAAATTGCTTTTCTTTTCTTCATGAAATAATTTTCGCCGTAATAAAGAGTAAATAATTGAAGCGCGCCGCGTGACGAAAATACGAAAGTAGAATAAATGCTATTCCCAGCGATTTTTATCCTTTGTACAACGAAAAATCTTCATTTTAACCTTTTTTCCTTGTTTTTTTATAATCAACCTTTTGCGCGGCAACCGGATTTCAAACTTAATTTTTAATGTTTTGAAAGAACATACTTTTGAATATTACAGACCATAGCGTTCTTTTCATTGAATTGATGCTGCGGTTTAAATAATTAATTTCTTAATCGCGACTTACCATCAAGTCGCGAAATTTATCATGCATAATGTAGCATCGTTAATGAGAATTTTCTCTGTATGTGTCTTCTTAATAATAACTACAGTGATACCACCGGATTTAATCCTATCATATAAAAAATATACTCGAATTACGTTCAAATTGATTTAGGTGCTCATCTTAATGGGTGTTTTTCGGCCTGAACGAGAACCGTGTCCGAATGAAATTTTCCACCTTATTTCATTCGTCTCGGTTCGAATGCAGTTTTTTGCAGTTTCAGGTCAAGGAAGTGTGGGAAAAAAAAGAATTGAATTATTAAGTATCAGTTTAGTTAGTCCTGAATTTTAATTCTGTTTGCGAATAATTCTAAATTTTGCTATAAATGGAAAAAATTTATTTATCCAAATTTTGAAAATTCATTCCATTTTACAGATCAATCAACCACTTTGCTTCAGACTATTGGCTTTGAGCAATTTCAGATTGTATTCATTAATAATTACAGATGAACACAATTAGAAAAATTAATTTATTTTCAATTTTAAGGATTTATTTATTGATTTTTACCATGAAATGCAATAGCAAAGTATTTCAAGAGCACTGGATCATTTTAGAGCCTCTCAAAGCCAATTTTTTCACTTATTAAACGTCGATTTCTGACCAAATTAGATGGTTTTTAAATGCTCCAAAATGGACTGGCGCCCTCCCCCCCCCCCGCCTTTTGAAAAAAAATTGAAAAATGTAGAATACTTCTAATAATACGAAAAAAAATTTGAATTGACAACACAATAACGGTACCGTGCATGCCTTCCAAGTTTTCAAAGTCCAGTTCTAGGTCATACATAGGGTACCCCAAGAATCTTCACTTTCTCTCTAACTTTGAAAAAAATCGGTCCGAAACTCACGAAGAAAAAAAAATCAACGTAAAAACTCTCCGAAAATACATTTCTCACTCCTCGTGAGAGGGCGAGGGCAGATGAAAAATCGCAAATAGGCTTAAAAATCAGCTTTTACTGGTGCCTAAAGAGTCCCTTACAAAATTTTGATTGAGACCCTGAAGTGAATCGCTATGCTCAGCCTCGACTTAGCCTAATGTAGCTTATGACTGTTTCCTGTTGCTTTTGAAAGGTACTAATTTTTTTAATTTTTATCATTCCACAATTTTAGCTGAAAAACAATTGAAAAAGGACTTGTATGTCGATGAACATTACATTCGAATTCAGAAATGCTTTTTGTCAGGGTCAGGGGCGGATATGCATTAATTTCAGAATTCGAGAAATTTTTCCGGAGACGGCCTTCGCCCATTTTCAATGATGACAGTTATATAATTTTTAGCCTAATTTTTATGCCATATTGCCAGTGAAAACCAACCTATGTAGGATGATAGGAGGGGGATATCAACAAAATGCGTTTTTTGAGGTCCTAGAAGACCATTACGACCGTTTTTTGGTGATGTCAAATATTTATTTTTATTTATTTTTTCTCCCTAAACTAAAAATCATTTGCTCAGCTCGATACCGACCAAAATCGATCAAATTTAGGAAATGGGCTTAGATTGGAGACAGATTTGATACTCCGGAGTGGGGTTCACCTTAGGTCAAAATTCAATTGTGCCCAAATTTGGAGGAGGGGGTACTGAGAGGCTAAAATCGTAAAAATATTTTGTTTTTTAAATTAATCGATAGACGATCCAAAGTTATATAACATATCCAAAAATCAGCTTCCTAGGTCAACTAGGAGGGGAAATATGAGGGGATTTCCTTTTTTTGACTTTGAAAAAAAGACTGTTCCTCCTATGTCCCCTCTGAATTGAGTTAGAAAATTGAAGTTTGGTATGTAGACTTGGAAGGGGCCATAAATGTGCCTTTTGAGACTTTCGGCTTTTCAGCCTCATTTCGCTCCCTCACAACTCCTAAAAAGTTGTTCATTGTCGGTTTTTTTCTTTTTATAGTTTGTTCCTCGTATATCTCCCCCCCCCCTTCCCATTCGGTATGTGAGATTGTGCCGTATGATGACGTCGTTTTTTGAGCTCCGTGGCACTCCTATCCCCCCTTCGTAATCCTTTTAATTATAATATTTCACGGAAATCAGACTGCAAAAGCATCGCTTTTTTCAAATCGCGGGTAATTTTTGTTACCAATTATTCCTCAAGTGTACGAAGACAAGTCAACTCTCCTCCTCTCTCCCCTCCTTTCAAGTCTCAATATAAGAAGACTTCAAAAGAAGATGCTTTTGAAATAGGTGTGACTAGATTCTGTTAGGATTAAAAGCCTAGCGATGAACAATTGGTGTTCGAAATGATCAAGTCCTTATAAAAAAATTTTAGACACTTTCCCATTTCAGAGAAAAATTTTAGATCATGGGTATGTAATGCTAAAAACGATGGATAAGTTGACATTTTTTTTTATGATTTTCATATCACCCATAACGAATTTTTGAATCTTGTTTGCAATCAATACGCTACCCCTATGCACCCCCTGTAGTTTTGACGTCAAACGATTAGAAATAACGTTGTTATATGTTACGCTGCTTGTATCGTTTCAAGATTGAGTGCAAAAGTCGTTATTTTTTTTGTTTAATATTTCAACAATAAGTGCAGAAATGATACAAAAATCAAAATCATTGCATCAAAAAGGTCATAAATTTTTTTGTTTTTTAACTTTTTTATTTTTTAATTTTTTTAATTGACATCCATGTCAACATTTCAACAGTAAGTGTAAAAGTCGTCAATTTTTTTTCATTTTTAAAATTTTTACTCAATTCAGACATTTCAACATGAAGTCCAAAAATCAGCCATACTCATCTTTCATCGTGACTTTTATCAAACTTTCCCACCCTTAGAACATTAATCCATGTTAACATTTTAACATGAAGTCCAAAAATATCTTTCATCGTGAGTTTTATCAAACCTTACCACCCTTAAAAACATATCCATGTTAGCATTTCAACATTAAGTCCAAAAATCCAAAACGTAACGCTTTCACAGAATGACCTTCAGCCCTAAGACATATCCATGTCAAAATCCATGTCAAAATTTTAGCTTCAGAAAATTTCGCGTACCTCACCCCTCTCATTCAAAATATCGAAAAAAGTTTTTTTTATAAAGAATGCTCTATTTACGCATATTTCAAGGAAAAGTGTGATTTTAATTCATCGGGTCTGTCAATTCGAATTTTCGACATAAATATGTCTTAGGGCGGTGGTCACTTTCTGAAAAGTGTAACGTTTTTGGTGTGACGTTTTTTATGTGATGTTTTTGATTTTTGAACTTTATGTTAAAATGTTAACATGGATATGTCTTAAAGGTGGGAAAGTTTGATAAAACTCTCGATGAAAGATGAATATGGCTGACTTTTGCACTTGATGTTGAAATGTCTAAGTTGATTAAAAATGTTAAAAAAATAGAAAAATAGAAGAATATAAAAATTAAAAAAAAATTAAAAAATAGAAAAAAATTTAAATAAATTAATGATGATTATGAGTAACTTTTACTTTTTATGTTAAGATGTTGACATGGATGTCTAATTGAAAAAAATTTAAAAATATGAAAAATTAGAAAATTAAAGAAATCAAAAAGTTGAGAAATTTATTTATTTTTTCAGAATGCAATAAATTTTTTGAGTAAAAAAATTATGAATGATTTCTGCTCTTGAAAAAAATTAAAGACGATTGTCAGTGGCTTTTGCACTTTATATTAAAATGTTGATACGAATGTCTGATTAAAAAAAATAGAGAATTAATAAATAAAAAAAATTGAAAACTAGAAAAATAAAAGATTAAAAAAATTAAAAAGTTGAACAAATTTATTAATTTATTTATTTATTCAATTATTTTAAATAAAAAAATAATGAATGATTTCTGCACTTCACATTAAAATATTCTGGTTGAATAAATGTGAAAAGGTATTGGTGAGTTGGTGGTGTACGTTAAATGTCAAGTGTGATCTGGAAATGAGAAGAGTAACGGTTGATTTTATGATTTCGTTTTAATTTTATATATGTATAAAAGAAGAATGAACTATTTTCGCATTATATGTTAAACTGTTCAAGTTGTGCAAAAATATCGGTAAGTAGGTAGTGTACGTTTTTGATATGTCTAGAATTTTTCGTTGAAAGGGAAAAGTGCCTAAAATTTTATTCATAATTGTTCACCCTTCACTTATTAGGGCAGAGGGCGAGGATAGGCAAAAAAAAAAACAAAAAAATGAATTGCTGCAACTGCGGATCGTAGCCGGGTACATAAATTTTTTTCAACAAAATATGCGTTTTGCCGAGTACAGTTTTCAGACATTTAAAAAAAAAAAAATTTAAAGGAATTAGGCTGTTATCAAAAAGTAAAAAAAATGCATTTTTCTCCGAAATAATGGTCAATAGGCAAAAAATGAATAGAAGTAAAATTGTTCGGCGTAAAATTCTATATCAGATTACTCCATTTGGGGGACTTTTGAAAATCCCACATCAAGAATATTTCGCCTACATTCTTATCCACGAATACCCTTTGCGAAAAGGATCAAAATTTGAAAAAAAAAAAAAGTAAGTAACTATGTCTCGTTAACCACCTCCCTTCTCCACGTTCCCATACCTATTGAAAAAAAGTTGCAAACAGCCTCGCCACTTTATTCATATATACATCATTCGTAGCCTTGCTGAAGATGTCGTATTAGACGTAATTTACGACTTTGCGCTGTAAACTTTGCAAGGAAGTCCGTTTAATATCAGTTGTAATAATTTGCGTTTATGACACCGACGGAGTCGCGAAGAAAGTATAGAAAACACGGGCGATAATTCTTGTTCAATTTTGTAAAGGGTTTTTGCACGATGATGTTAGTTTCCTTAATGAATAAAAGATCGCGTAAAAGCACCAAGTTTTCCGAAATTTCTAGCAAAGGGAACCCGAAAACGATAAATCAAAACCTCTTTAGACGTGTAATGTATAAGTATAACTGCACCAAGTATTCCAGGCTTAATATAAAATTCGAATAAGTCGTATTCGTTGTAGGATTTAAAACATTTTATATAGATAAGTATTAGGACTGAGAGGTTTCGTTTTCGCGTTTTCTCCATTTTTTTCTTTCTCCCACACTGTTACAATAACGCTGAGAAATGGAAAGGGGAAAAAAACTCAACTATAGAAAACTTTACTTCGTTCGTATGCTTTAAAGAGGAGGCAACGAAATTTCTGTATCATTTAACGAGAATAAAGATGTAAAAAAAATCAAAAAAAAAAAAAAAAAATAGAAAAAATGATTTATGATCGAAAAAATGAAAAGAATAATATAAATATATTCGTTTTAACATATAAATAACGCAACAAGAAGAAGAAAAAGAAGAAAAAAATATGTATATTTTAATATAAGAAAGATATAGTTTTACGTACGAAAAGCCTACTTATATATATATAAGTAAGCGTAAATCTATGGTAGTATTTTTGTTTAAAAAAAAAATCTCAAGAGTAAGTTAACTTTCTAGCCGTTATAGATTATTGACCGCAAATACAATCGGAGCCACAGGGTGATAAATAAAGAAAAAACGCCTGTTAAAGTATCCAACTCGGTATAAATAATGGTTTCGAATGGTCAGCAGCGCGCAGCGTTAACCACGACTGGAGGAGTCGAGCGGAGATGGAAAAAACACCCGAGCAAAAGGAAATATAAGGGATAATTTAATGCCGTTACGGGGCAGAAGTAAAACGTATTTTCTTCGCCAAAAATAAAGAAAACTTTCCCAAACAACAACGCTATGAAGAAATATTTTAGGAATTTAGATATAGAGCCAATGGTGGCCGGACGGAAAAAGGGGAGGTAAATTGAAGATGTTTTGTTCCAAATTCCAACGTTCTTTTAGTAATGAAAGAAGCCCCCTGGAAAAAAAGACGCAGCAACGTGGACGGGATGTGAAAGTAAACAGTTGAAATATAATAGGATTTTATCGTGTTGAAGGGAGAGAATTGAAGGGGCCGTGTATTGATAGCGTAGGTGGAGTCGAACCCCTGGACGACGTAAAGCGTTGGGCGGAGTTGTAGCCCACAAATCCTAAGCATCGCGTTACTTTAATTTTAAATGTATCTTATATTTTCGGTTTCATTGTGAACCTCGCTTTTTCCTCGCTTTCGTAGGGTGTTTGATAAAGTTCTCGATCGCGATTACGTTTCCATTTTTTTTTCTCTCTCTTACTCCAGCATGACTGTAGGATTGTTTGTCTGTTGCCTTTTTTTTTCATATTAAGTAGGTTGGTAGGCAATTTCAATGTGATTAGAGAAATTCGGTGGATTTTAATTTTCGTGCATAGGTCTTTTTTTTTTTTTTTTTTTTTTTTTTTAAAAAATTTTTTTTTTTTTTTTTTTTTTTTTTCCAATGTAATATTTTTGTGAAGATAAGATCTATGAAAAAAATTTAAAATTCATACATGACGTATAAAATATTTTTCAGAATATATCATTCCTTATTCTCATTAAGAATAATTAAAATTTGAATTTGAAAATTGTATTCGGTATTTTCTTATAAATTTAGCCTCGACGAGGAAAACAAAATTTAACCCAAGGAAACTGGAAAATTTTAGGAATATATTTCAAAAAACAGAAAAAATTCCCCTCGAATAAAGTTGAGACTACTTTAGGGTGAAATTTCCAAAAAAATTATACCACTCGATAAATAATAATATAATTTTACAAAATGAATTAATATTACGCGATGATAATTTACGAACACCCTACGCATTTCGAGCGAATAAACTTTTGCAAATGGACTCGTAAAAGTGAACGGAAATAGCTTCTTATTTATATTGAAGATGGAAACTTAGGCAACTCGACGGATTCGGGATTTGCTAAATACCAACATAAACAGACGTATTGTTTTTGTAAGCTTTTTAATACTCGATGTCAGTGTAGTTGTGGTTCGGTACTATAAATGAAGGGGGTGAACGGTGCCCGGAGGGGGGGAGGGTGTTCAAGAGGAATGGCGCTAGTGATGACGGTGGTGTGTGTGTGTGTGTGTGTGTGTGTTTTGCTGGTGTAAAACACGGTTAAGTAAAGCTTTCGTCCAGGAAACGTGGTTACCATTTTCGCTGGCTGCTTCTTGCTATTCTGGTCGTTTATTTTTCCACAGAATGACTTTTTTTTTTGTTTCCTCGCACGTCGTCGCAAAAGACACGAGGGCCTTTAGTTTAATCTGTTTTATTCGCATGTAACTACCGTTTTTGTAGTCGCGTTATAACGGCTGTTTTACCTCGATAATCGTTTTCGTACCTTTTTTCTTTCTTTCTTTTTCTGTCTTTTGCGCAAAGGTTACATCTTTCTCGATGGTGTTTTGTTTTTTTTTTTTTTTTACCCTTCGTTACACTTTCTTCTTCTTATTCATCTCAGGTTAAATTAATTGACTGCTTCGTGTATGTAGTATGTTACAAAGACTGCGAGGATAATAGTAGTGCTGAGGGTTTTCTCGTTTTAAATTTATAGTTTTGTATTCGTTGAAGCAATTGAATTTTGCAAATACATATAACGTTATTTTTAATGATGATTCGAATACATATGTTTGTTAAATGTACCTACCTATTTAGCGAAAACATAGAGAGAGTTTTCTATGGCGATCACGTTTCTCTGCATTCTAAGTTTTAACTTGTAATCAGAAATCTCGTATTTTTTTTTTTTTTTTTTCATGATCAGTTTAAAACGAGAATGAAGTATTGATTGGAATCGGGTACACAACTATACCAAGTCACCTTCGTATTGTTCTAAAAATCATATTTTGTGTGAGATTATGGTTTCTATGTCATCCATTTTATGGCTAATAATAATAGCTAGTTTTAGAAATTGAAAAATTTCGTTGGAGATGATCTAGATTTACTAGTCAAAGAGAGCCCAGCTATAAAAAATGTACAGAGAGGGTTGAAATTTAGCACCAGTTCGAAAAGTCCGGGATATGTATAGAAATTGCCTTTGAGAGTCTTAAATAGATGAAATGTGTCCTTTGCGATGAAATGTTTTTTAAGAAATCACTTTCCCAATTTTTAACAATATATTTTTTTTTGAGTGACCCTGAAAAATGGTCTATGGGGGGATAAAATTGAAATATCGCACGTCATCATCTAAAATTGGTGCTAAATCCGTTTCAAGTGAGAGGAGGGAGGGGGGTTCTTGAAAAAAAAATTACCTAGTCGTTTTTTGGAAAATTGTGAGCTCCTTCAGTTTTCATGTTGGACAAAAACTGAAGTGAACGAATTTTGTTCAGCTTTCGATACGCTTTACATTTTTACTATAGTCTTTCTTATGAGGATTTTTTTTATTCAGCATACAACAGTAGCCCTTTCTGTTTCATTATTAGACTAAAAATGTGAATTATAAAAATTTGCTCGATTTTAAACCCCTTATATATCTTCTTTTTGAAAATTCATCTTTAACCTAACTCTTCAACAACAACACGTGCCCTTCAATTTTCAAGATAGGCAACTTATTCATCATGTAACGTTTTCGTTTGAAGGGATCTGGTTATACTCGAAGTGCATTCCCTGATAAATATAGCGAAATGCCATTGATCCCAGATTTTTAAAATTTTCACAAAACACCGTTAGGCGTCCTAAAAAAAATTTTGTAGCTAAAAAAACTTCCCCCCCCCATCCCCCTCGACCAGAATATCGAAAAAAATTCTCTATTCACGCGTATTTGAGGAGAAATCGTGATTTTAATCTAAATGTTCAGAGGGATGATGGGTCTTTCAATATAAAATCGTAGGAAAGTTGCACCGAACATTCACAGACCCGTTTTAGGGCTCGGAGGTACCACCCCCCCCCCAATTTGAGGGAGTAGCTAAATTGGTGATCTTGGTGACGTTTTCGCATAAATCAAACCTCTTGTATTAATATGGAAGTCATCGCCTTTTTTTGAACAAAATTGCAATTTTTTCTTATATTGAAAGTGGGTCAACGAATTAGGAGAGGAGTGTTTTTCGGCTAATTCGGACACGCTGAATACGAATTCGGTGTTCATTTCTTGATCGAACCAATAGTTAACATTTTGACCCTTTACCCTCCCCCCTCCTCATGCATCCATGCCCATAATTCTGTTATTATGTTTTCAGCCAAAAATTTAATGACATGATCTTATATAAAATTTTACGTCAAACAATTTCACTTCGATTCATATTTATCATATTATCCATTATTTCTGAGAAAAATGTATTTTTGAGCATTTTTTAAATTTTGAAAAACTGTCATAGGCATCAAAATACATACTTTAGCGAAAAAAAATTCTATGTACACCCCTTGGGTCCGTAGCTGCGGCAATTCAAAGTTTTTTTTGCAAATATCCCCCCCCCCCTTTAGGGTTAAAAATTTTGTAAAAATTCATGTCGATAGACCCATTATCCCCCTAAACATTTAGATTAAAATAATAATTTTTCCTCAAATATGCGTGAATAGAGAAATTTTTTCCAAAAAAAAGTTTTCGATATAAATCAGCCTCCTAGTTCAATTAGGAGGGGAGATGCCTCTTATCAGGGAATACCATTTTAGATCTTGACATTCTTTCACTGCACCCTTCTGTTCGATTAAAAAAATCAAATAATTATTCAAATTTTGTTCAAAGTGTTCAAAAGTATTAGCTTGGATGAAAAAACATTTTATTCAAATTTTCAAGCTCCTACTTTCACCCATTCTCATTTTAGGATCTACATAATTGGAACTTGGTTTCAACTTCTTTTGTACCCTGTTAATTTGTAATGAAAATTATCTGAATTTTTAGAGCTAAATAATTTTTCCTTGTAAAAAATGTTTTTCGCCATATTTCGTGGCGAATTTTGAATTTTTTAATCATTGTAAGACGTTCTTGTGTTCTTATGTTCGTAATTCAATTAAAACGGAGGTACGTTTAGATAGGTAGGTATATTGGAAAATATTTCATCCATGTTGAAAGTATGTAGTAGCATAGTTACTATGACATGCTATGACCTTTAATTTGCGAGATGAAAAAATAAAAATCGAATAAGCATATCAACTTTTCAATGATTCAGTAGGCCTATCAAATTACATTTGTAATTTTTTGGCACGAAAAAACCTGACTTTTTTAATTTTATATCTTTGTGGCAATAAAATTGGCACCCTAATTCGTACGATGTAACTGGCAAACACGATGGCGTGGCAACGTTAGGAATACATCAGTATAGTTCGATTTCGTAACTGAAATAAGTATATGTTTTACGTATATATACCTATTTTACAAGATAAAGTATATAGACCATTCAGTGAAATGAAAGCGAAGAAAAAGATAGCCTTAGAACTCTCAAAAGTCGTGTTTATTTTCCCATGATGCATCAATTCTGTACGCGCCGCGATGGAGGTTACTAGAAAATAAAAATTTGATAGCGTTTATAAAATTGATAATCTGACAGATAACGAGTACTGTACACTGACATCTGTTATCAGAAGAAATAAAATTGACTTCTGAAACGATGGTATTCCGTATTTTTTTTTTTTTTTTTCTCGTCCCAGAATATACATGGTATACTTATAGAAAGGGTCAGCGTGGTGTGGTTGATTTTTTTATATGCGGGCTCCCTGCCCTGTTTGTTTGCCTGCAAGTTTATTCGCTCGATTATATGTACGTATCTACGTACATATTCGATTGATACGTATAAGTTTAATATGGTGAAACGTTTAATACACATCAATCTATGACTGCAACATTGAGCTTTAACGTTAATTTTAATTTTTCAGATAACCAAGGATTTCTTTGGAAGGATTGTCGAGAAAAGTGCAATGGAGAAAAGAAATTCGAGTAAGTACCGCTGCTGTATGTGTTTTGTAATTTACCTTTTCGAATTAAACCGTGCTGCGGTAATGGAATAAAATCCATCTTAGTGAGGAAAATTTAAACGATAAAAATGACGCTACGATTCAGAAACTTGATAAGTTTCACTCTCGCTGTTTATTAAACAGCAAACAAAATCATTGAACTTCTACACAGTAAGTTCGTTATTCACTCTCGGAATATACGAAATTTGTTAATTTTGGTGCTCTTCGCTGCATTTTACATTACCAATCTATGTCTTGACGAGTTTTAAGTAAATTAACATTTTTCAATTATATATTCGGTATGTCCCAAGCGGTGAAAGAAATCTTTTATAATAAATATAAATCTACAAGCGGAAGGAAGGTTTTTAAACGCCTAAGGACTTTTTTAATAAAGTAAACATATGTAGTTTGAAATAAATCCGTCGTTTATTTACTCAGCAGTAATAACGTGAAGAGTAGGAAAAAAAACTACTCTAAAATATGATGTATTTACACTTACTCATCCCTCTTGTTTTACGCCCTTATGCTACATAAATACGTACGAAAGTAAATTATGTTGCATAACAAGTGCTGAGTTTCCTCGTGTATGAGTAAAAGTGGAAACTGAGATTTAAAAATATGTAGCTTTAGACAGGTTCATTCGAAGAAATTTGTTATTAATTTTGAAACCTAGATACGAATGTCTTTTTTATTATGTGCGTTCCACGGAAATATGTACTTTCATTTTTGTTGTTGATTTTTAATGAAATTTTTCGACGTTGTGAATTTCTAGACTTAAATGGTAAAGTTTAATGGATTTTGAAATTTTTTCTATTTAATTGTCGACATTATCGATCTGTACTTGGTAGATAGCAGCTTCGACTGGTTTTCTTTTCAATATTATGTTCTATGAAGGTACTGTTTACCAATTTTTAAATTACTTTGGCATAGATCAAAATATTTAAAATGATACATACCCGAACCTATTTCCTATAAAAAAAATAATTCAAAGACTTGCATTTTAATGAATTTTAATCGAAAGTACCCGATTGAATTGTGATGAGCTGCGAGGATAATACTATCATTTGATTCTCTCCTTTTCTTGCACGACATGTTCTTTCTTCAGAACAATTTTCAATTGATACCTAGATTATTTTGATCATAGTTTATTTCTTGGTAATTATCGTTGAATGACGACGCATGTTCATTTCTACTTTGCACGATATTTCGTTCGAGATTCGTTCATATGGTATTTTTTTTTTTTTTTTTTTTTTTTTTTTTTACAGCCAAGGTCGACGAAATTGTGAAAAGCGACATTTGGTATCACTTCAAAGAAGGATTTAGCAACGCTGTTCGCAGATTCGTATACATGAGAGATTTATTACAAAATTGAACTTTGTGTTTTTTTTTATTTTTCAATTTATCGTTATTCAGCTGATCAGTTTTTCTGTACGTATTAAAATTAAGTTTGAGTTAAAGTTTAAGATTTGATATTGGTTTCGTTTCTGATTTCCTTTTCTGATAATTATTTTCATTTTTAGATTTACTCGTGTGTGAATAAATTGCTCCATTTTGTTGATATTGGATCATTTAAGTACACCTGATTTCTTCGTCTGTTTATTTGAAGTTTCTTTTATTTAAATGGCGATTGAGATATTATGGAATTATTTATTCCCTTACATGTACAATTGGATTCTATTCTAATTTCGTTATTATTTCGTTTGTATTGTGTTACCTATCCCTCCTTTTGTAGGTGTTCTATGTTCTGTATTAAAGAACTTCAATTCATTTATTTTGAGCATATTTCGATCTTTGATTCTGCACCTCGACTTGTGCTGCGGTGTCTTTTTAAGAGTTTCGTTCTTTTGGGTGCTTGCATTTTGTTTTTTATTGATTGGCATTAGTGGGGCGGTTCACACTTTCTCCACCTTGCACTGTAGACGATTATACCGTCAAGAAATTAAGGTTTATTCAACTGTCTCAAAATCTATCTGCTAGGTGAAAAAAAGTTTCAAAGCTGTAAATGGTCAAATGCCTGAAAATCTACGATCTCCATTTAACCTGACACAGGAATCATAGAAATCGAGATAGGTATTAGTATAAACCCGTTGGAAGGCCTACTTTTCCTCAGGTGGGGCTGTATAGGCATCTAAGAATTAAACGAATCAGCAATTTCAAAATTTTGATCCAATCGTCAATTTAACTAGTGGACCTTGTAAAGGAGAATTTTTTCTACAAATTTTGTCATATACACATTTTGCGTATCTTCGTTATTAAAGGGACAACATTCATTTGAATTTTATATAAGTCCCTTCAAATTATCCAGATAGACATATTTTTCATATAACTGAAAATGTTGCAAGTGTTATCTATTACAAAGTCCACTATTCAAAACCAAAATTTGGAAAAATTTCTTGTTCTGAAAATTTTACATGGGGAGGGGGGAATTGTGGCGATTTAAAATTTTACGTTAATTTCTTCAGGTTTTGCGCACCCTGAATATGACCATGAGATGGACAAATCGATCGAAAACTCGTGGAGAAAAAAAATTAACGTAAAAAGCTCTCCTGAAGTAAGTATATTCTTCAAACCCCCCCCCCCCCCCCCCCC
>FIZR01031885.1:0-26063 GCA_900060175.1 Ferrisia virgata | reverse complement strand
TTCAACACAAAAAAACTATAAAACCCTGGAAACACTCATCTCATCTAAATCGTTCGGAAGAAATAATTATCACTCGACTTCGCATATGACACACCAAACTCACACATGATTACCTCTTCTTAAAAACTCCCAAACCAAATTGCCAGTTCTGCAATACAGAAGAAATTACTGTTAAACATCTCCTGTTTCACTGCACAAACCTCAAAACAATACGATTAAAACAAAATATAGCAGAAAACTCTGAAACCATTCCTGATGAACCATCGCAAATCTCCAAAATCCTCTGTCTAATAAAAGAACTCAAGTTAACAAAATTAGATTTTGATCCCCTCTCCACTGAGCGTAATAGTCTTGGAAATTACACACGCCAAGAATAAACTTTTCAATGCTGCTCAAGTTGGAGTGGTGCATTCAATTTTGACCAAATTACAATCTAGCTGCTTCTTACAACTCGTATGTAAAAGCAAATCAAGTGATTCATCGCACCCAAAAGCGATACAAGCAGGGGCCAATTGGTCCATGGGGCGACACTGAGAATTTCCCTGCAGAGCTGTTTTAAGATAAAAATTCTAAAAGATAAATTGAAGTTATTGAACACTTGACTTTTTTTTAGCTACTGTCAAAGAGAAGCAGGCTACTGTAAACTATTGACCAAAATGAGACGTGTGGAGGGAGAAATGTCAACAGAATTATTTTAGGGTGCTGCAGGACAATTAGGAATTCTACAATATCCTTGAAGAAACACTGTCTTCACTGCTAAAAAGCGACATAAGACTGGTGCTGGGAGACTTTAATGCCAAAGTTGGGAAGACTGGCAGTAGTGACACTGACTATGGAGTAGTTGGTAGTCATGGTCTATGAACAAGGAATAAAGGTGGAGATAAGCTTCTTCAGTTCTACGTGGAACAGCAACTTGTGCTGGCGAATACCTTGTTCCAACAACATAATCGCAGACTACACACGTGGAAGTTGTGTGATGGTCACACTGGTAAACGAACTGACTACGTTCTGATCCAGAAAAGATGGAAATCCTCGGTCATTAGAGCCAAAACATATCCAGGAGTTGATGCAGCATCAACTGCTGGTGGCAGGAGTATGGCTGCGAATCTGCGCGAAAAGGCCAAAGAAGAAAGCACCGACTTTAAGAATCTGAGGCTTCTCAAGCGGAACAAGGAGTGCGTCAAGGATGCATACTACCCCCGCAGTTATTCAACATCTATGGTGACCACATATTTTGCTAGGCTTTAGAACATTGGACTGGTGGTATTTCTATTCAGTAGGTGTACTAAATATACCTTTTGGGAGGGGGTTAAACTACTCATTTCAAACTCAACCTCTTCCTTCATCAACTGCTGAAAAAAATTAATTCCTGCCATTAGTTACTCCAATATTTCGTGAAAATGGAGCTGGGAATTTTTCGAATATTTGAATAAGAGCATCTGTTTTTCCAGATCAAAAAACTCAAAAATAAATGAATCCGAAATTTAAAGAAAACTCGAATAAAGCGAAGTGGAAGTTTTGAGGGAAAAAAAAATGAAATTGGGCCCATTGAAAAGAGCACTTCTCAAGGTTTTGGAATAAACTATACAGGTAAGTGTAATATGAATATGAATAATTTTCAATTTTTCCGTGCTTTCCTCCTCTTCTCCCCCTCCCCCTTTGTTACAACGATAGAAGAGAGTAATTTTAAAATCAAAAATTTTGTTATTGCTGTCCTCGCTATAGCATTTTCAACATCATTGTGACATAATCACTCGGAACTAATTCGAAAATCACCGAAAATTTGTTGAAAAAATTAAGGATTTGTGAAGGAGGTGGTGGAAGGGGCGCAGCGATGATAAAATGTTTAACTCATCGGAAAACACAACTAGAATATGAGCTGAATCTACATGCAAAATCTCAACCTTCAACGTTGATTGGCACTGACATGGTTTATCAAAGTTAAAAAAAAAGGAAACTCCCTTCTCTCCTCTTCTTTAATTGTATAAAAGTTTTAACCAATGTATATAAATCCAATATTTGTTTCTTCGAATTTTACTACGGTCCAACCTCTCCCTAGGTATTTAGTATGACCAAATTTTTAATTCATGGTAATCTTCACTCACATCTCATCTTTTTAATCTAGCAAAGAATCAAGCCAGATGGACAAATTTGAATAGTTTTGGTCGGTACCCAAACTAACGAACATAAAGATATTCTTGATGTCGATCATCTGTAATAATATCAAATTGATCTCGATTAACACCTCGTCGTAAGATTTTTTGAGATATTTTGCTCCTTTATACTTTTGAGGAGGATGAAAATGGGAGGGTAATTAATTCAAGCTAAAATCCAAACTTTAATTACTGAGTATGAAGAAATTTGGTTAGTTGTGTTAATTTGCTACCGAAAACACTTTTTTTTTTCAGGTGAATAGGTAGTGGTACTAGGTAGGTAGGTGCTTGAAAATTTTTACTCTGAAACATACCATCACTATCTTCATCGGAATCAGTTTCATCTTCGTTGGAATCTTCATCTGAAGATTCTTCGCTTTCGCTTCCTTCGGATGGAAGCCATCCGTTAATTTCGGTGATTTCTTCTTCGAAATCAGTTTTACCAACATCGACGAGTTTCCAATTAATGGACCTCTTTCTTCGAGGTGACACAGGAAGACTTTCATCGGTGATAGATTCGCTAGTACCGTTTTCCACCGGACTAACTTCAACTGTTTCTTTGCGTAGTGATTTCTTCGATATTTTGTTATTATTTTTATCGGTAGATTTGGTGCTTAGCTTTGTAGATTTTTTGGAAATTTTCTTCTTCGTTGATTGTTTTTTGATTTTAGTAATTTTTGCCACTTCTTCCGCAGCCGCTGGTGTGTCTTCGATGACTTTCTTATTCGTTACAGGTTTGATTACTTTATCGGCATCGTTTTTCAGATCAGATTTCACTTGAACGTTGTTAACTTTAGCTTGAGTAATTTTCGAGATAACCGCATCGGTGGCACTTTTTTGCAAATTATTTTTCGGTACTTTTTCGGCGTTCTTTTTGGGTTGGGTAGCTGGCATTTTAGTTTTTGCTGGTTCGAGTTTTGGTAATGGTTCGTTCAAATTAATTAATGCTTTGTTGCTTTTGCTGAGCTCGACGATACGAACTGGTTTAGCAGGTTCGATAGTAACTTGGGATGGAGTTTCGCTGATTAATGCTACGGAGCTGCTTTTGTTTAGTTCGATTTTTTGAGGGAATTTGGGCGGTTCGAGTTGTTTTATTTGAATTGATTGAGGAGCGATGGCCGGAGATGTTTTGCTTTTTGTTAATTCCGGTTTCGAAGGAGTAGGAACTTTGGTAGTTGTGGTTACTGTTTGAATTTTACTAGCATCGGTTTTTTTATTAACTGGTTCAACTTTCGATGATGGTTTTGAACTAACTGGTTCTTCGGGTTTGGTATCGTTGAGAATTTTTTTATTCAGCGTTATTTGCTCGGATAATGTTTCGCAAGCTTTTTTCTTCAGTTTAACTTTCTTGCCGGTTTGTTTGTTCAAGTTTTGCGCTTCTTCGACTTTGACTGGTTTCTCCTTCTTGTCTGGCGGTTTTTTGAAAACGAAGGTGACCGTTGGCTCGGGAGATTTTTCTGGCGATTCTTCGATAATAACGTCGTAGTTGATTTTTTTAGCTGGTTTATTATCTTCGTCGATCGACACTTCGGAACTGATCGATAACGGTTTCCTATCTTTACTTTCAGTCTTGCCAACCGATACATTTGGTACAGACTCTTCGACGCTGGGAGATCTAGCAACGCTCGCGTTGAGTTTTTCGATAAAATTATTCAACGAATCGGAACACTGGACGCCGTTCATTTCGCTAAAATCGACCGAATGCCTTTTATTATTTTTCTTTTTACTTTTAGCCAGACCGGTTTGAATAGAATCGAAACTATTACGACGGTCTGGTATACCGTTGGTTCTAGCTATCTCTTCCATGATTAGACTGTCAAATATGGCCGCTTCTTCTTTGAGCATTTCGTCGGTAACCGAGCTTTTCCTACTGCTGACCGGGATTACAATACCGTCTTCTGTGATCAGGCTGGCTTTACGACGATTATTCGAAATATGTCTGCGGATCGGAGCGCTGCTGGCGATTTTCATCGAATCTTTAGCGTTAGATGATTTATCTGGAATGGTAAACTTCTCTACTAATCGTCTGCCGGGAGATTTCTGCCGTAACAACGTCGGATTATCTTTCACGTTGGACATTTTCAATCTGATCACCGTTCTACCTCGATGGATGGTTCCGTAGGCGGCCGTAGCTGGCGTGTTGGTTGTTTTACGCAAAGGTAACTGAGATCCAGACACGTCTATGTTGGCTGTATCCATCGATATTGGTCTGGCTACCGTGTGGTAATATCCACGGCTTGATGTGGGCACCGAACAGAATAAAGACGATTTGGACGATGTCGAAGGCGGCACTGTTGACGTGTAAAGAGCATTCGACATACGATTCGATAAACTGTACGGCGAATAGTAATAAGCCGACGAGTACGACGATAAATTATTGTAATCCGAGAAGACGGGCATTTTGTTATGAAATCGTCACAGCGAAACAGATAATGCCGATCTAATTAGTATAAAAACATATTTAGAAAAATGAAACAATTACAATCGAGTACCTATCGTTGTTGTTGTTACGAGTATTACCAATCGACGCACTCTCGACAAATTAAACATAATCGTTCGTTAAGCATAGCTACTTCCGGATCGAATTTCCAGAGGCGAATGATCGATCGGTCAACGCGTCGACGTCGTCAACGAGAATCAAAATGATTCGCAAACACACACAGTCACGTTCACACTAAAACGTTTCGTCGACGATTAATTTGTTAAAAGTAAACAGCGGCGGGAAAAAAAAAAGAAGAAGAAGGAAAACACCCAAGCAAATAAACAAATTTTACGAAAAAGAAACAAAAAGAATAAAAGAAGGAGAAGAAGAAGAAGAAGAGGAAAAAAAAAAGGAGACAACACATTAACGTAATGCGAATCGAAACCCGAGTTATTCGCGGCTCAACGCTAAAACCAAAACTAAAACGATAAAACTAATTTCTTTGCCAAGTTATACTTGGTGCCGGAACAAAATTATCAGGTTAGGATGCATCTTAATCGCGAGAAATGCCAAAAAATATGCGGGTGGCGGGCTAACAACGTAAAGAGGGACCCTTATGATGTTCTATCATTCGCACTCAAATAGCCTATAATAATACATACGTACTTACAATTTAATAATAATACCACGTTAAAGTAACTGAATCGAGTGATGTTTGTAAATTTTCGCCTTCGTTCGAAACGGTAACACTATCTTTATCTTGTACCTTATTCTCAGACCGAAAGTCTCCTCTCCGTTATTAATAGCTATCTAATCATTCGATTCGTAATGTAATTAAGAACTAATCAAGAAGCCAAACCAACGGTCAATAACCTACACCCCCGCACAACGTGACCAAAATAAAACGATTATATTCCAACAGCGTTGTCCATCTGTCATCGTTCAACGTTCAGTAGTACGATAAGAAATCAGGCCAATATTATTACATCGCCTAGTACACGAGTAGATTGCTTCACCAGTGCTGAAATTCTCCACGGATTTAACGCCAATGGCGGCCTCTGTCCCAATAAATTATCTACGAATAAAGAGAGCATCGTCGGTACCAGCATTACGTTACGATTTCCCTTAGGTTGACTTTGTTAATCGTTTATAATTTTCCAATATTACAGCACAAATTGGAAGGCAAAACACATTTCATTAATTTTACCACCAACGAGTGAACACAGTGGGTAAAAAATTTCCACCCTCCAGGTGCACAGTGTAGACGCAAATGATCAAAAATGAGCTTCTGTACGATCCGAATGTCAGAGGTAATTTTACGATTGATTCCTGTTCTTACGTATTCGAAGAACAAGTTTAGCTACGGTGCCAATTTTTGCAGACCCCTTCCTCTATCTGAGAAACACTCCATCTCCTCACATATCGTCGGTATGGAAAAATTTGTCAAATAAAATTTGTAGCTTCCAGTATCGGGAATATTTCGAGTTATGTGCGAAATTTCGCTCAAATCACTTTTCCATCCGTTATTTTACAAATTATCCGTCACGCCAAAAACATACCAAAAATCGATTATTTCCAATTTTTTTACCAAAATTAGTTGACCATACGACCGTACTCGATAGAATCAAAGTTGTTCAGAATCACAAACCGAATACATAAATACTCGAAATTATATTCTATGTCGAATATCGATACATTTAACCAACTTCTTTACCCATAACGAACGAGAGACGTCGTCGACGGCGACAAACAAAAAATCGTATCCTTCATATTATTCGCGATTTTTATGAAAATTAAATTCGTCTGCGGCAAAAATAACAGCCACCGAAGTTGAATGAAAAGAAAACAACGAACTATCTATTTTTCCATCTCGTACACGATAAAAGGGAAAACGACGTCGTTGAACTGATCGTCAAAAACAGATTCGAAATTGATTAGTTTATTAAGATGGCTTCTGGTAGAAGCTTACCTTCGCATTTTAAACCTTGCCGAAATAATCCGTATAAAAGTGAACCGCAATGATCGCAAAATGTCGGAGACATGAAATTGTAAGTCTTAAATCGATGCGGTACGTCTATTTTGAATCGTTCGCGTAAATACTGTAACAAAAAGCAACGTATAGTAATGATATATTTAATTTAATTCGTGTATTTCACTCTAATAACAGAACAATAATACCGTGAATTGACAACTGATGAGGTACATGGTTCCTAAATTGTTGGGAATATGCAATTTATACGACATTGATAGCCAATATATTGCATAGTTCAAGAAAAAGGAAAATTGGTATCGTTATGGATCATAAGATAGGCAACCATTGCTACTTCAGTGACGAATAAGTTGCGTGGTATCAAAATTTCTGGTAAAGAGGCTGAAGTTAAGGTTGCATAACGTATTCTTGAGAGGAATTAGAAAGCGAATTTTTGAAATCTCGAAAGATATAGTGGCTTTTCCCCGTCAAATAAACCAAATCGACGCATGATTCTAGAAGATAATGAACATGTACGAAACAGGTTACAAAATCAATAATCCTTTTTTTCAAATTTATTCGAGAACGGCGTGTTATAGAAAAAATTTTATGCCAGAGTAAAATTATGGAGAATTCATTTTATTTATTTTCCTGGTGAAAAAAAATTAAATAAAATGTGGAAAAGAAGTATGTAAGTTGAAATTAGGTTATTCATTTTATGTTAAAATGTCCAAGCTTGTGAGTGTTTGATAATCGAAGATGAATATTATTTTAAAAAGCAGAGATGTAGAGTAACTACCATTATGAAAGTTGAAAGAATAATGAAGCTCATCCCGCTCATTGATTTTCATGTTGTTATAATATTAGTTCAATTTTTATCCATTTTTCAACATTTTTTCCTCCAATTTTCGACCAATTTTCTTCACTTTTTACCAATTTTTATCAAACTTCAATTTAATTTTCGATGATTTTCTACGATTTCTCCATGACTTCAGATCTATTTTCTTCTTTTTTTACCCATTTCAGTCATTTTTTATACAATTTTCGATGATTTTAACGATTTTTTTTCCATATTTGAGGTCAATTTTTACTCATTTTTCAATATTTTATAACATTTTTCACGATTTTTAAAAAATTTGTTTGCATTTTTTACCTATTATTTTCACTTTTACGCGGTTTTTGATAATTTTCCGAAATTCATTTCATTTTTCAGGTCAATTTCAAGTTTTTATAAGTCCTTCGATAAATTTTATTCACTTTTCATTCATTTTTATTTTTAGTGAAACAGCTCTTACTACAGAGTCCATCTGCGTTTTGATGCTGTTAGACCACCTGGTTGAAGATCTTCCTCTCCCTCTTTTACCAAGGGCCTTACCGAAGAGAATGTCTTTTTTGAGATTTCCGACTTCTCTCCTGGCCACATGTTCAAAATACCCTAGAATGCGTTTCTTGCATAAATCACTTGGCCTGCCTGGCTTGTGTATTTCATTGATGATTGAAATGTTGGTTTGTCGCACTGTCCATGGTATGCTCAGCATCCTTCACCAGACCAACATCTCAAAGGTATCAATTCTTCTTTTATCATCTGCCTTCAATGTTTATGTTTCCAAAGCATGTAGGAAAACAGAGAAAACAAGTGACTGTATAAGTCTCGCCCAAGTCTTTCTAGAGAAGGTCTGGTCATAGCTGATTTGCTCAGAGCGATTCGGCGCCGTATTTCTGCCAACAAACCTCCATCTGCTTCGATGATGGAGCCTAAATATCTGAAAATGTTCATCATCAAATAGGTCTTAAGTCACCTGAAATCAACCGTCTGCCATCCTTTGATACACCCAAGTGGGTAAGGCTAACACGAACGTGTTCTTTATGCCTATAGAATCAGGATGGTTTCTAGGCAGGTCTTCTTTATTAAGCTTTCACTTAGCAGTTTCCTGTTACTTCCTACACTATCTATACGTAACTCACCGCATCGCTAGCCGGGTTTTTACAACCCTGAGTTCAACAGTGGGCCACGAGTAGGTGCTCAAACCAATTACAAGTTTTTTGATTCTGATAATAGATAGCGTGTGGTCTAATTATCTCTGCTGTAACTGGTAGTGCTCGGGACGTAAGCGTGTAATAGTTGTTAAATGCACGCAATGCATTACACGTACGTTTTGCCCCATAGTGGGATTCAAACCTACGACCTCTCGTTTAGTGAGCTACGGTCTAACCACTACGCCATGCTGGCACATGAAAGCGTTGACATTTTCGAATTCGCTCAGAGCTGCAGAAACTGTAAGACATTACCATGACTTTCATTTTTGATGCATTAATACGAAGTTCAAGTTTTCCCCTAGCTATCTTCACCAAGTTGACAAGCTCCACCATTTCCTCTTCTTCTGAAGCAAACAAGGTGGTGTCATCTGCACATCACAGATTAGAGATTCTTCCTCCAATGGAAATACCACCAGACCAGTGTTCTCAAAGTATCCCAGCACCAGTTTTATGTTACTTCTTGGTAGTGAAGCTAGTGTTTCTTCAAACACTGTATAATTCTTCAATTTCTTCATCTGATGCTGCACTGGTTGGGACATATGCTTAGATGACACTTATGGTGGATGGAGCTGCATCAATCCTGACAACTGCCATCCGATCATTGATGGCCCATCTATCTACCATCTACTATGATTGCTACTCCTGTGATTCCGCCTTTACCAGACAAAAAGACGAAGTTTCCCTCACCTGAAGTAAATTTGCCAACGGTGTTCCAGTGGGTTTCACTCATTCCTAATATCAGCAACTCTACTCTCTTCATTTCAATTTCTACTACAGTTAACTTAGTCTTCAGGCCATGTACATTCCACGTACCTATTTTGCTGATTTCCTGTGCAAAATTGAACCGATTAGCTCGAAAGGGTACTCTTAGCACCGCTGCCTCATTTACGAGGCGCCAGAACCCGTGGATGATTAAATTTATCACACTCATCACATGTTTCTTGCGAAAATAGCCACTGCGGGTTTGCAAATCCTTCAGTGGTAGTCAGTTTATCCTCTTAGCGTGGAGAGAAGTCTCTGAACTGTTTGTGTACGTTGATATGTGAAGAGTGAATTATAAAAATATTAACAGTACACTACTATAGACCAGGTGGAAGAAAAGGGTTCCCCTGGTTCTCTTTTAGTCGCCTCTTACGACAGGTAGAGAGTACCATGGGAAAATTCTACAACCCGTTCTCACATAGGGAAATAAGAAGATGCCCTTTGATTACGAAATGAATAATTATGCTGTTATGCAACCAGTGCCAACTAACAGAGCCCTATACCTAATTTACAAGTCTCTGATATTTGACATTGGATCACTACCTTGAATAATTATTAATCTCAACTCAATACCTTTTACAAAATTATTAATATCACCAATACTCCACATAGGTACTTACCATTGTACTCTCGGTGAGTCGACCCGATCCAGGACACTTGGTCAGAAATTTATCATGGCATTTTTTATGAACAGCAGTCTGACAAGCTGAAATCCGTAAACACCTTATCAATTTGTTTAATGAAAATAAATCCCAGCTAAAGGGGTTTTTACCGTTTATATTACGATATAAAACACGATAACATGAAAAATTAAGTAGGTAGGTTAGGTAGGTAACGTGTGTATTTCGTTGCGAATTGAAAAAACCCATATGCCTTGTTGCCTTTTGGCACAATATCGACGTATCGCCGTCGCCTCGTATCCTATGTAAGAAAGGAAAAAAAAAAACACTTTTGTTTATCTTTGCTTTATTACCGAAGCGATGGAAACACGTTATACTACACAAGGCGAAGTAATTTAATGAAAGTTAAGCCGTAATATACACCTGCTACGTGATGAAATATTAAAAATCGTTGTTGCCACCATCGTAAATAATCTTTTGTAGCATAACTATGTGTAATGTAGGTACACGAGTAGGAGTACCACCACCGTAGACTGAATCAACTGACAAAAAGATGCTGAAGAGAGCAAATTCAAATTATTCAGGCAGCCAGGCACAAGCCGAGATTCGGATTATGCGGAATAAAATTTCCAAAACTACATAAACGTACAGCATTGGCCTTTCGAAAGAAGAATTTTTTTTTACCCTGTATTTTGTAACCAACAAATGATACGTACCTCTCTACCTACTTATTCTGTTTAACGTATTTAACAAATGTATAAGTATAGTTGGACTTACATTGGCATTGATATCCTTGTTTTCCAAAACCCCTGCAAAAACATTACGTACACGGTCAACTTTAATCCGTAAAATGAATAATGCAAATAAATTTATCCTTATCGCCTATAGTGGCGTTAAATCTATGCAGATTATCGTCATACCAACATATGTACGTAGCTAGACATTTTCCATTTTGTCATAGAGATAGCGAATAAGGGTACTCAACTACTATAATATACATGTACCAAGAATAAAGAGAAGTTTTTGAAATTTCAATTTTTATACTTTCTCGAATTTTCTTCTTTTTCTTCGGAAATTTTTTTTTTTTTTTTCTTACGTACGTGATTTTTTTAATTTGATTAAATATGTGCCACATGGCGACCAAACTTCGTTCAACTTTTCAATAAAAAGTTTCAACTTTGAATTTCAACGTACACTACACGTACACATACGTAGTATTGAGAACTTCGTCGTCGAGTATTTTCAAATAGCAAGAAGAAAAAAAAAATTTCCCTCGCAGCTCTATAGCGGAAGTCATACATACAACACAAAGACTAAAGGCTATATTGAGTTTTTTTTTTCTTTTTTCATTCAGTTTGTACGAAAAATACAACGTATAGCGGAGGGTAAAATATTACGTACGTATTGCCGAGCCTTCGGGCGAATAGGATTTATTCGCTAGTTTAAATCTAACATTTTTATTTCGTCAATTTCGAAACTTACCAAAGGAAATCTTTACAAAACGCGCAGAACGTAGGTTGCCTAAAAAATTTCGCCACAAATTTATGACCTTTAACGTCGTGTACTTTGTGATGCTTGATAGCGCCTCGACGAGCGACTATGCCACGATTACGTATGAGGATGTCTTCGCCTGAGTGCAGAGATGACGAAGAGGTATCTGAATCTGCAATGTAATGTTAAGATGTGAATGAAAAAAATAACACGCAAAATATTCCGATATTTATTCAATATACTTACGATGATGATTATTGAAGAGATTTTGAGTGGAACTTGATATGTGACCCGATGAAGTGGAAATGTATGCTTTGGGACTGCTTCTCGAACGAGCCTGTAATGTTATAAAATGAAAGATATAGTGAAGTGCTGTTATCGTAGGTACTTTACGTAGATACTTGTACTATTTTAGAAAGCAATTTAATTCAGGATCAAAGCCTGGCCATCGTTTATGAGGAACAAAGCAGAAAACAATCTGGCTTTAAATAAAATGTACCAAAAATTCGAACATAAAAAAGAAAATTAGCCAGATTTTCGTGACTTATTGTAGTATTATACGAATTGAAAAAAAAATGCGTTAGTTTTTTCCTAATCAGTGGTGGGGGTAGGAGGGAGTGTAATGGGGCTAAACAGTTGAAACCTCCAGAAGGTACATTTATAGTTCTTACCAAGTCCACATATCAAATTTCAAGTCCCAAGCTCAATTCGCAGGGCAGTTAAGACGAGGAAAAAACTCAAAAAAATCAGAAAACCCAATCAAAATACCACATTTTTAGGACTATGAGGGGGTGCAATGGAGTTGAAAAGTAAGGACACCAAAAAGGCACATATAGGGCCCCTACTAAATGTACATACCAAATTTCAACTTCCTGGCTCCATTTGGTGCAGAAGCAGTGGATGAACAGCCCTTTTTCAAGGTCAAAAAGGGGAAACCCCTCATATCTACCCTCCTAATTGACCTAGAAGGTTGACTTTTGGACATGTTATACAACTTTACATTCTCTATTGATTGCTTCAAAAAGGAACAAGTTTTGCATCTTTAGGCCCCTCAGCACCCCTTCTCCCACATTGGGGTATAACTGAATTTTTACCCAGTCAGCCTCACTCATATATATCTAATCCGCCGCCAAAGTGAACCGATTGATCGAATTAGACCAATTTTGGTTCCTATCGAGCAGAATAAATGATTGCAGTCTTGAGGGGGGAGGGCACAATTTTTCTCTTTTTATCTCAGCCACTTTTTTGCCAACTTTTCATAATTTAAAAGTTTTTTTACCAATTTTTTTCAGCTATCTGGAAGGGGGCGGGGTGACTAAATAACACCCCCTCCCCCCAAGTAATATTCATAGTACTGGGAATTGGGAAACCGGGGGGCGGGGATAAAAATTAATGTAGTACATAGCCAAAAACTGTCGTAATGATCTTCTAGCATCCCAAAACGGATTTTGTTGATATCCCTCCCCCCCCCCAACCGATTCCATCGTAATTCAATAAACTATGAAAAACCTGTTTTTCATTGACAGTATGACATGGAAACTTAGGTTAAAAAGAAGAATTATTTTTTATAGATTTTAGAAAATTTAGCAAGTTGACCAGCGGGTGTGATTTTTACCTAATTTTAGGAACATGCCTGGCCACAGGTGGAAGGGAGAAGGATTCCCACAGGCGCAAGGTTATTTTGAGGGCGTCACATCATCAGAACATCATGTCTTCTAAAATTTGGCAGTTTTTTTTTTTGAAAATATCAAATTTCCAAGTAATGTTTGTCTTCTCCCCCCCCCCCGACCTTTGAAATTTAAATTTTCACGCGGCATAAAATGTAGGTTGATTCCAATGCTATCAAAATAATATTTTTTTATCAGCTGTTATTGGTTTGTTTTGTTGGTTTATACCATTTGGTGTAACCAACTAACATACTTTAAAGTAAAATAAAAACCTTGATTACCAAAGGGGGGGGGGAATCTAACATTGCTTGTACACCCAGTACTCTGTTCATTTTTCTCTCCCCTGGGCCCAGATTTCCCCCACACCATCCAGCTAGAGAAAGAGGAGCGTAGAGCATGCCAAAAAAACTGTAACCAAATTTTTAGCAGCCGATATTGATTTCGGTTTTGGACGGAGGGGTAGGGGGCGGGTTTCAGTGTTGAGATCTACAGCTATGAAAGACAAAAAATCATAGATATTGGAGTGAATAGCTGAAACCCTGAAAAGATCTGTCTGGGACCTCAACGTGCCGAATTTCAACCTTCTAACTCAATTTGAAGGGGATATACGCGTGGGACGATCTGAAAAAATGAGGAAAAGCGCCTACAAACCCCCTTTTTTGTACTATGAGGGAGTACAGTTGAGCTGAAAAATTGAAACCCACAAAACGCACATCTATATAAGATCTGTACTAAATCAACAAGTCTGGTTTCAACCTCCCAGCTCAATTTGGTGGGAAGATATGCTTGGGACAGTCTTTTTTTAAGGTTAAAAATGGGGAAAACACCCATATCTCTCTTTCTAATTGATCCAGTAGGTTGATATTTGGATGCGATGTTCAACTTATGATTTTCTATTGATTGATTTAAAAACTAATAAATTTTATCATTTTAGCCCCCCCCATCCTTCAAAGTGGGGTATAACTGAAATTTGACCCAAGGTTATCCACAATCAGAAATATCAAATCTACCGTCAAACTAAGGTCTGTTGCCCAAACTAGATCGATTTTCATTATTATCAAGCTAAGCAAATGATTTTCAGTTTCGGAAAATGAAAAGAAATAAATATCTGACGGGGCCCAAAATGGACTCAATGGTTACGGATTTATCAATCTCTGAAATTAATTTTTAACCATTTTCAATCATTTTAATGCTTTTAGTTCAAGTTTGATTTTTCTTTAAAATTTTCAAACATTTATCAAAAGTGCCCTGACAATTTCACTATGGTACCATACTGCCGATGTATCAAATCGACTAATCAGGGTTTTCGGAGATACCTTGTGTTTTTTTTACCGATGTAAAATCAATTTGAAAATTTTAAAGAAATATCAAAATTTGACTAGAGGTTTGGAAATGGTTGAAAACAGTTATTAACTAATTCGAAGGATCAATATTGATTGAAAATCATTCTTTGATATTTCCCTTTTTACAGTTTAAAATTTTTAAATTCACACTTTTATTCGCATAAACGGCGATATTTTAAATTTTGAACTCCCTCCCTCCCTCCCTCACAAGGAACCCAATTCAACTTTGCCCGCTAAAAAAATTAATGTTTTTTTCAGCTTTCATTTTTTTTTTCAAAATTTATTAATCGATTATTTTTTAACAAGACGAAGAGTTACTGCTAATTTAATATAGTTGAAAAATCAACTGAATAATAATTTCTCAAAATCGATACCCGTTTGGAAATTTTGGCTTATAAACATTGTCTTTTAGTATCACGAATTAATTGAAAAAATTTAACCACTCATCCATTGTAAACAGCGAACTTTTTCTTGCAATTTTTTCATTCGTTTTGAGAATAATTAACATTTTTGTAAAGGACAAATTGTCACAAAGATGTGTTACTTTTCCTTAGTTTATAGAGACTACGATTTACGAAGGGGGCCAAAAGATTCCCTTCTTTTTCATCCATTCCCTTTAAAAGCTAGTCTACCTCGTACCTCGATCACACATGTACTTTGAGGTCAACAAATCCTACGCATGTTACCCCAAGTTCGCAAAACTCGTCAACTTCACAAGCCACAGGAAAATTTCAGTTCACCAACGGCCAGCGTAGCACAGTATAAGCATTACAAACCATTTCAATCCCTTACCCCCTTCCACCTTCACGTTTCCATCGGTCGTAAACCTTTCATCGGCGGTAACCTGGACGATAAGCAGAACCAAGCTGAACCCAATTTACGATAATTTATCGGTTAAAGAAATACGCATTTATTAATTTTCCATTTGTACCATTGCCAAAATTTCGTTTAGGCATGGCAACGTGCGTGGAGTAAAATTTTAATATTTTCCAATCGGCGGCGATCGGTTTTCAGCGATACGACGATGATATGAAAAACTTATAAGTGTACTCGTAAACCCAGTTTAGTCTACAGTCGAATCCTGAAAAAGTGATACTTTGGTCTGATTTTTGGGTGGACATACAAATCACTTTGCTCTTATCGTAGGTATAGGTCTAGTGATGAGGAAAAATGGTATTTTGAATTTGTATCGTGGCTCGATGGAGGGCGAAGCCCACAAAAACACCCATTTTACAAAGTACGGTCTGGATAAAAATTTTTTTTCGTATGTGATAGATAACAGTTTTCCGAATCCGGATATTTATATATTTTGGGTTCGACAATGGTACAATCGTCCGTTAGAGGGGGGGAGGGGCCTCCAAGTAACATTTTTCGTCAATTTTGGCCATTTTTTGCTCAAGTACTGCGCTGTAGGCAAAATGCAACCTTTGAGGCAAAAAATTTATACATGTACTGATAGGTTGGTTCATTACAAATCCGAGGAACGCCTGATTTTGAAAAATCGGTTGCCACAATAGCTGTGGGGTGAATTTTGAAGTAGCGTTTGCTCGCAATTTTTTCAAAATATCAAACTATTGTGGAACTGATGAAAAACCTACGATTCGCGAAAATTTTCGTAATTTAGCTAATATGTTTATTAATCCGGTATATTTTCATACCCGAAGAGCCATTGGTTTGGGCCCCACTGGCACCCCCTCCCCCTCCCCATCACTAGGGATGAAAATCAATACAGTTGATATTAGTATCGTTTTCATATGAATCGAACACCCTGAACACGAATATGAGGTCCAATTTTTGAAACGATTGCAAAAAGTTCTTTATTTTGAGCTTGATACACGATTGTGATTTCATAAAAATTGGTATTTTTTTTAGTTTTTACCCAAAATTGCTTAAACACAATGAGTACGCTTAATCGTCTGTAATATTTGGCAAACTTGAGGTTTGTGGTACTTTCTGGTCTAGATGGGAGCTCTAAAGATTAGGGGAAGAAGTGGTGTTATAAAAATTTTGTTTTTTCCAAAATACCTCGACTTCGATGAATCCGATGAGTTCTAAATTTAAACTGTTCCAATTTTGCAATATTTTCCGAAGAAATGGTAAAATTTTCGCTGAGTTTTGACGGCAAAAAGAGCAAAACAACAGCTTATTAAGGCTCCATCAGCAACAGCTCCTGGATGGTCGGAAGATTATGAACCACTGTGGTGTTTCGAATCTCCGCCCCCCAAATTGTTGTTAAATAACATTAATTGTGGGTGCTAAAAAAAACTGCAGTAACAATAGATGCTGTTGCAAAAAAAAAAAAAAAAATGATATGGTATGGATCATTCCATGTAATTTTGTACACAAAATGGTACCGGGGGGGGGGGGTCGGGGATTTTTCTGATTTTTTTTTTATGTGGGTAGACCTTGATAAGAAATGACGAATGTCACAAAACACAGCTCTCCAGGTCTTTTTGGAGGGCAGCCCATGAGCATTTAAAGTTTTCAGATAAGGTTGCATATGGTAAATTTTGAACGTGGTTAACTCCAAAACTATGGCACGTAGAAAGTTGAAACTTTTCTAATGTGTTGGGCCTTTCATGAGCTTTTTGGCGATTTTTTGAAAATCACTATTGCGACTTTTTTTTTAACGCCAAAAATTTGCTAGAAAAGTGGAAAAATCACATTTATCTGCGAAGAGAATGCTCAAAAATTCTGAAAAAATTCTGTCAAGTATAACTTCACATGCTGGCTAACATATTAAAAAATAAAGATGACGTTTTTTCGTATCTACAATTTATAAAAATTTTCAAACATTGTGAGAAAATACCATTAAAATTTTACCATTTCTTTGAAAAATATTGAAAAATTGGAACATTTTGTATTCGTTATTACCGCAGCAAAAATTTAGATCTCATCGAATTCATCGAAGTCGAGGTATTTTGAAAAAAACAAAATTTTTATAACACCACTTCTTCCCCCAATCTTTAGCCCCCACCTAGCCCAGAAAGTATCACAAACCACAGGTTTTCCAAATATTCCTGGCGATTAAGCTTACTCATTGTATGTAATTGAGCAATTTTGGGTAAAAACTAAAAAAATAACAATTTTTATGAAATCACAGTCATGCATGTATCAAGCTCAAAATAAAGCACTTTTCGCGATCGTTTCAAAAATTTGACCTCATATTCGCGTTCAGGGGGTTCGATTCATATGAAAACGATACCAATATCAATTGTATTGATTTTCATCCCAAATGAGGGGGAGGGGGAGGGGGTGCCAGTGGGGCCCGAAGCAATGTTCAGTGAGCACTAAGCTCTTCGGGTATGAAAATATACCGGATTAATAAACATATTAGCTAAATTACGAAAATTTTCGCGAATCGTAGGTTCTTCATCAGTTCCACAATAGTTCGAAATTTTGAAAAAATTGCAAGCGAACCCTACTTCAAAATTCCCCCTACAGCTATTGTGGCAACCGATTTTCAAAATCAGGCGTTCCTCGGATTCGTAATGAACCAAGCTATCAGTACATGTATTAATTTTTTATCCCGAAGGTCTCATTTGGCCTACAGTGCAGTACTTGAACGAAAAATGGCCAAAATTGACGAAAAATGTTACTTAGAGTCCTCCCATCCCCCCTTAGCAAACGGTTTTGCCGTTGTCGAGCCCAAAATAAATACATATCCATTTTTGTCCAGACGGTACTTTGTAAAATGGGGGTATTTGGGGCTTTGCCCTCCATCGAGCCACGATACAAATTCATAATACCACTTTTACTCATCACTAGTTAGACCTATACCTACGATAAGCATAATGATTTGTATGGGCCCCAAAAAAAACAAGACTGTTTTCGTTTGGGTAGAGCACTTTTTGCCGTTTGGACTGTACAATAGTTGGGTAAGTGTAAGTTGAAAAGTTATCAACGTACGCAGAAGACATGGATATGGTACGGTTCCACACCGCACCACATCCACAGTGAAAATTACTCTTAATACAAATTGCTTACACAGTGACTCATTTTTAGAGGCGTTCGTTGCGGAGAATTTATTTTTTTTACAAATAACGTGAATAGACGGCCACGCCTTAATGGTAATATTGAATAAAGAAAACGAATTACTGCGTATTCTAATAATAGTCTCAATAGACAGAATCACACTGAAGACTATTCGTACGTATATTATGTACCATATATTCTACGATGGCGACGTATACATTCGAAGGTATAGGAAGACTCGATCAAAAAGGGGGCGATAAATTATGTGAAAATTCGAGATTTTCGTAAAATCGCGTAAAAATAACAAGCATTTTTTTTTTTTCAAATTTTCGTCATTTTTTTTCAATTTTTATTTATTTTACCTCAATATTGCAACTATTTCTGGTCGGTTTATCAGCGTGAGGAAAACCGTATCTTTTTTGCGACGACGACGTCCTAACAGCAGTCGAACGTTTCCGTGTTCCAGTGAACATCATCGTGTTAGATTGTATTTTCATATTTTACAATACCCGAACAAATTACCACCACCGTAACACACTAACATTATATAATCGCGCAAACCAGTCACCGTTTACGCGCATCTTTTACGCAGCCAAAACAATGCAAACATAATTCGAGTAGAAAAATGAAGAAGAAAAAAAAAATTATATATGTATATAAGGATGCGGAAAAAAAACCAACAACAACAACAACAACAAAAATCTCAACATACAATTAATTCGAAATTTATCTTATTTAATTATTTATAATTCGTACTGAAAAATTCGCCAATTCCACCGAGAAATGTACACATTCTTCATAACATTATTAACGTTAATTAATTCCAAACAAAACAAGCGGGTTTAAAAATAAAAGCCACAGAAAATACAAGTCGCAATGAGAGCACATACAAGTCGACTGGCGCGTGCTATTCCGAGTGCTTTTGGCTTTCGAGTAACGACCAACTGAATGATTTGAAAAATATACTCGTAGGCGGAGATGATACTTGGTACACGATTCGCGCCAAAATTAGACTCGACAATCGACGAATAATTAGTTCAAAATTTATATGCTTTCTACCGCAGTCGTTGCAAAGTGAACGGAAAATTATTTAATAAAATCAATTAACTGTATGGCTTAAGGTTTGCATGTGAGTGTGAGATGAACGAGGGCAACGATCGTTTACAGAATATTACTTTATATAGGTTTAAATGAATGTGTATTTGTAACGTTAACGTTTGATAGGAAATTCCAAGTGAAAGTATACAAACGAGTATGAAGAATAAATGACTTATTACTTTTTTTTTAGAAGAAAAAATATTAATGCTCTGGGGCGATGAGTTTCAAATTTACCAAACTATTTTACCAATTTTATCAACTTTTAAAATTTATCAACTGATTTCTAAACATTTTTATGAGCACCCTAAGTACTAAATTTTCCCAAAACTTTGTAAAAAAAAAAAACAAATTTCATAACTAAAAAATTTTTACCAATTTAGCACGTACAAATGTATATTTTTGGATGAGGAAACATTTTTAATAATTATTTTTTTTTTAACTAATATTTTCTCATGCCTATTTATTCAAATTTCAATACGTTTATATCGCATTTGCAACAAAGACTGGAAGATTTTTGAAAAATTTAGAGCTGCAGTCAAATCATCATTAAACTACTCTGGAATTTTACTGTTTTTCCAATTTCAACCAGTGACGATTTTGCGTACTTTGTCACCAGAGGCAAAACATTCTTTGCTACCATTTGAAAAAATAAGGGACGAAAACGTCATGCTACAATTACCACTTGAGAAGAATTTTCAACGAATTTCTTTCAGATATGGAAGATAGAATAACGCCCGAGCGAAACGAGGGAAAATTTTTTCTGAAAGATTAGGAATAAAGGGTCAAAAAACGGTATTCCAGCGCATCGATACATTCAGAATGCCAAATTTTATCACATGTTAAGATTGATTCATTCCGCAAAAAAGTATACTTCAGATTTATTTTTCAAAAAAAATCCTAGAAAAGCCAAAGCCCAAAAGTTCCCTCTCTTGGATGTGACTTTACTCTCGTGTAAGTCAAGTACCGACTGGTTTTGATACAAGCCTGCTCTAAGCATCTAAATATTTCCATCTGTATTTCAACATGAGGCAAAAATGTACGATCCACTTCGGTAGCGGGAAGGGAGGGGGGTTATAGGATTTAAATTTCCTTCGATGTGTTAGGAAATGTAACCGTATAGGGGTACAACTCGAGCGAAGTGAGGATGAAAATTTTACAAAATATTCGGTATAACTGGTCGCAAAATGATTGTAAATTTTAGAAAATGTTGGAATAAAAATTTCAAAACTTTTCACCTCTAAAAATTGGTCACTGTAGGCACAAATCCAGAAAGGTCCCGTAATGAGACCGTCACTGATTCCAACATTCCATTAATTTTTATTTTTTCCAACTTCTACCAACAGTCACCCAATTTTGCCAACTGCGGAACGCTTGGGGCGGTGAGACACCCCCTCCCCTCCCATTATTTGGTAGGCTTCTGCATTTCGATTTCGTTGGATATTTTGGCAAATTGAAATATATACCTTCATCCCGAGCGAAGCGAGGATTAAAAAACATTGGAAAATGAAATCGTCCACTCTGGGCACAAGCCCAAAGAGACTCCTCGGTAAAATTGTCACCGATTCCAACATTCCATTGCTTTTCATTTTTTTTCAATTTCTACCAACTGTTACACAATTTTTTCAACTCCCGAACGCTTGGTAGGGGGGGGGGGAGATGAGGCGCCCTCGCCCCGTTTGGTAGGCCTCAGATTATATGATAAGTAGAAGTCTTCTATATTCTTAATTATTTGTGTTAAACTGAAAAAAAAAAAATGAGAAAAATTAAGACATCGGAAGCCTGAACAGTAAAAAGTTTAAAAACGTAAGCTTTCTCGCCTTTCAATTACCCTAGAACATTGCTTTTCTGAAAAATAATTTCCAAGTTATATCTCATCCTTGATTTCGAAATGAAAAATTTCGACCAAGAAATTGAAACAAATTTCCCATAAATTAATACTCTGAAAATCTCTCATTTTTCAAAGATATCTGAAAATTTAAGAAGGCCAAGAAGGTCCCATGTGTTTGACTAAAATTTTCCTACGTTTTTAAATGAGCAAAAAGAGAGTATAATTTTCATAAATTACATGAAATGTGCGAATTGTCCATTCATGATATGAAAAAAGGAGTACTCTCTGAGATGTTTTTTGTTAAAGGTGGTGGGCTGCTTACCTGAAACCGCCAAAAGGCACATATAGGACCATTACTAAATTTACATACCGAATTTCAACCCTCTAGCTCAATTGGAGGGGTGTTATGCGCGCCACAAACTTGAAAAATTAAGTAAAACAGACCAGAAAACTATATTTTTGAGGCTGTGAGGATATGCAATTGGGTTGAAAAATCAAACCCAGACACATTTAGGACCCTTACTAAATATTTACACACCAAATTTCAACCATCAAGCTCAATTTGAGGGGGTGGGGGGAGTTATCCGTGCCGCAAACTTGAAAAATAACAAAAACCGACCAAAAAAACTATATTTTTGAGGTTGCGAGGATATGCAGTTGGGTTCAAAAATCAAACCAAGACACATGTAGAACCCTTAGTAAATCTACATACCAAATTTCAACCCCACTAGGTCAATTTGTATGAGAATTATGCGTTCCACAAATTTGAAAAATTAAAAAAAAACGACCAAAAAACTTTATTTTTGAGGTTTTGAGGAAGTGCAATTGGGCTAAAAAATCGAATCCCTTAAGAGACTGAGTTCCAGGGTCTTTATTAAATGTAAATGGCAAATTTCAACCTTCTACCTTAATTTGGAGGGAAGATATGAGTAGTAGAGCCTTTTTTTGAAAAAAGAGAAAAATCCCATTGCCTCAAAAAGGAAAAATTTTTGCCACTTTTGCCTTTCAGCATCTCTCCCCCAATTTTGGGGATAACTGAATTTTGACCCAAGGTCATCTAAACTCAGAAATATCAAAACCGCTTTTCTCAAATTTGACCGTTTTTGGTCGGTATCAAGCCGAGCAGATAATTTTCAGTTTTGGTTAAAAAATGAAAAATTAAAAAAATTAAAAATAAAATAAAAAACTTATATAAATGAAAAAATAAAAAATAAAACGAAGGAAAAAATGGTAATTTATAAAGATAAAAAAATTTAAGAAAAAAAAAGAAATAAAATAAACAGGACAAATATTGTGACATGGAAAAAATGGTCTATAAAAAACTGCAACAAATTTTTCTAATACTTTCCACATATTAAATTTAATTCTCTTTTTTTAGTTTCTAAATCTTCTTTAAAAAAATCTAGTAATCCAGCAAGTCATCGACAAGAAGTAATCCAAAGCACCGGCTCTGTAACTTTTTTTTTTGCGAATAAATAATTATAATTATAAACGTTCAAAAAAAAAAAGAACCCCATCGTTTCATCATGGGTAAGTAAAGTTCATCAACAAAATATATTAAAATTTTATACAAAATATCAAAATATTTTTACAGCAAAGGTACACACAATATATTTAGTAAGTATTAAAATATCAAGAATTCGTCCATCTTGACAAAAAATAACTGCGAATAGAAATCTTCAGTCTTTTGAACTTGTTTCATCTGCGTTTGATCCATTGGTATCCTTTGTTGCAACTTCTTCAGATTGGCCATCTGATACCTGAGCAGAATTTACGAGCTAATATCTCGAGAAAGTAGTAGAAAAGTAAGTATTTGATGCAAGTTTTTTTCATAAATAAAAAATTCACCGAAAAAGAGAAATTTTCTCCCTTGATTTATTAACCTCATAGTAGGCCTATAATTTCACGTAGGTTTATCAGACTCAATAAAAAAAAATAAATTAATAAACACTTTCAGAATTTTCATCTAATTTTAAATATTTGGTATCTGATTCTCATATTCGTCTCTACCTACATAATCGATATGGATCAGAGGAAAACAGAAATTCAAGCTTTAAGCTATATTTGAGGGGGAGGGGCAGCCTTTTTTTAAAAGCCAAACAAACGATCCTTCCTAACTGATCTAGGAGGCTGATTTTTGGAAACTGCAAAATTCAGTATCTCAAAATGTATCTTCCTGGAGAGAGGAGGGGAAAGAGGGGCTTTGAAAAAAATCCCGTCCTCTTAATGAACCTATGGGATAAAGGTTCACAGTGGGAAGTATCGCAGAAACACCCCCCAAAAAATTATAAGACTGAAAATTTTTAAACAATAGAAACGGTAAAAGAGAATTTTTTTTGTAAATTCAAAAATTCAAAAATGACTGAAACCAAATTTGAAAAAATGTTTTATGAGAAACGAGAACGGAAACGAATATTTTCATGATTTTTTCCTGGTTCCCCTTTTCTCCCTTTTTTTTTACCATCTTTTATGCATAACTTTTTTTTCTACCATTATCATTCATTTTGAGACCAACATTACCAATTTATTTTTCTCTTGCATGGGCTGGACTATGTGGAGGGGAGCTATGCAAAGAATAGACTAAAAAATAAGAAAAACTTGACAAAAAAAAAACACATTTTTGAAGCTGCAAAGGAGTGCAATGGATTTGAAAAACCGACACCCACAAAAGGCATATTTAAGACCTGTACATGATCTACATACCATATTTCAACTTTCTAGTTCAATTTGGAGGGAAATTACGCCTGCCACAAACTTGAAAAATAAGAAAAACTGATTAAAAAGCTACATTTGTGTGGGTATGGTGAGGAGGGGGGGGTGCAACGGGGCTAAAACCCGAAATCACCAAACGACACATATGTACTTTCTACTAAATATACATGGCACATTTCAATCCTCTACCAAAATTTGGAAGAGAGATAGGGGAGGACACCCTGTTTTCAAGTTCAAAAAGGGAAACATCCCCATACCTCCCCTTCTAATTAACCTAAATCACTGATTTTTAGATATGTTATACAACTTTAGATTCGCTGTCGATTGGTTCTAAAAGTAATTATTTTTGCGAGTTTCACCCTTCTGCTTCCCCTCCCCCAAATTTAGACACCACTGAATTTTGACCATAGGTCATTCCCACTCACATATATCAAATCCCCTACTGAACTGAGCCTATTGACCGAATTCGAGCGATTTTGGTCGCTATGGAGCAGAGTAAATGATTTTAATCTTCGGAGGGAAAAAAAATATCTAACATCGCCAAAAAGTATCTTAATGGTCTTCTATAGGACTCTAAAACGGATTTCGCTGATATTACCCCCCTCCCCCTCCACATACTCCGGAGGTCGATAATGTCCTGTTATCTGGTCTGGTATTTTTTTTTTCCTAAAAAAATAGTAAAATTGATTAAAATTTCAAATTTGTTCTTTTTTTTTTTGAGAGTCAACAAACACAGAACCAGAAACAATCATGAAAATGAAAGAAATAGAAACGAAAACAAAATGTTCAGTATTGTATAGGATCAAAGCTCTTTGTTTGGCAACACTGATTTTGAGATGAACATAGGTGGAGTCAAGAATAGGTCAAAGGAGAGGTTTTCATTTCTTCTGCGTACTATTTTTGAGGTCTGAATTTATGAAATTGAAGTGAATGACAAAATTTTGAAAGCATGAACTTTCTAAACGATTAAAAAGTGCATTTTCAGGAGTTGAATGAAAAAAAAAATACAATAAATGTAGAGGGGGGGGGGGTTAAATCCCATCCTAGCTACTCTACTCGAGATGGGAATAAAATAGGGATTACAACTTGATATAATTCTTCGATCTAAAAATTATCTGAATCGAAGAATTTTACGTTTTTTCGATCCTTCCTACTACTACACGTAGAATAAGAGGCAGTTTTCATTAAAAGTGATACTTGTTCGAAAGACGCGACGTAACTTAGCCAAGTGAATAATCGCAAATTATGTACTCAAGAGATAGGTATACAGTCACTGTACGTAGCTATTTTATCAAAAGCTACGAGCGATACCAATTTACATGAACGAGTACACTTCGCTACTTGAGAATAAATTTTTTGTCGAACTTCGGATAGGTACTTAATCAAATTATTCTACGTAGGTCGGTTAGGTACAAGGTACATATACTACCTTAGCTACCTACTTACCAAAAAAGGTATTAAGTATAGCATGCAGCCGGGGTGGGGGGGGGGAGGAAGGGGACCGACACCAAAAAGACTGAGCGATCGAGTTATAGAAAATGTTACGGAATAAAAAATGTACACCATTTATCGAATTCGTTCCTTTAATCGAGGTTCATATTTTACGAATTAATCTTGGCGCGACATTCGTTACAAAACTGTCGCATTGCTTGAATTGGTTACACAGAGAGTGCCCGTTTCTTCGTTGGGTTAGCCTTTGCACGGCGAACGCGCATATTTGACCGACGAAGACTATTAACTTAATACGAATTCCAATTTAGTCGCCAAAATAGCTCAAGATGTTCAGACTTTCGCGTTATATCGCACCCGTCACACGAGAAATTTACGATGATCAGATTACATGGCATCGCGACTAGAGTAAGTATAGTATGTTTGGTAAAGAGTAAAGTTACCTCTCGTGTCTTGTGAAAGAAAAAATTTCTCATCTTCGGTGAAAAAAAAAAAAAAAAAAAAAAAAAAAAAAGAAGAAAAAAGAAAAAAAAAAAA
>FIZR01031882.1:0-15565 GCA_900060175.1 Ferrisia virgata | reverse complement strand
AAAAAAAAAAAAAAAAAAAAAAAAAAAAAAAACAGAAAGAAAGAAAATGAAAATAAAAAAGGAATAACTTCCATTATTTCTACGACATAGACGGACAGTAGAAAAGATGCAAAAAAATAGCGTATTTAGGTCGGTTTTATGCGTTGTACTACCTACTCGTATTATATATAAATATGATGGGTATTTAGCTGGTGCTTTACTACTATACATTGTAATATAAGCACTACTAAGTATGTAATGTATGTATAATGTACCTAGGTACCTACTATAATCGTACCATACTACCGATCGCTAATAGACTAGGATATACCTAAATCTATGTACTCGATACAAGGAGGGGAAAAAAGAAACAAAAACAAATTAGGAACTGGCAAAAAATAATAGATTCGAGTAAATTGGATGAACTACATTTATACCTGTATCGAATGGTATTTCTTACAGGATAGAATATTATATTGGTTAATTGATCGAATATGCAATTTCTTCTACATTACATATTAACCTAAAAGGTAATAATTTAATGGTTTAGTGGCATTTTTTCCCCCCTTACTATTCGAAGAAAATAAACGTTATGCAACTTTTTCCGCGTCATTGTGCGTGAAATTGCCTAACGAGTGGTTAGTAGAGTAGAATATTATGTGAAAAAAAAAGACCCAGATGTGGAGTGGGGTGAATTTTCAACCCTTTGAAGGCAAACGTGCCGCCAGTTTTGCTAATTGATGCATCTTTTCTACCTTGTGAGGAAATTTATGACGATATACGTAAGAGAGGTTTCCTGATATATTTTATTTACGTATTTATTTGTTTTTTGTTTTTTTTTTCTTTTAAATTGCGATTCATTTCTCCTGTATGCGATTTTATGATGAATTTTTCTACTTCTAATCAGTACATTGTTATGTTATTAATGTTGATAAGGTACAATGTTTCATCATAGTAAATATTTCACGTTAGATGAAGGAGAAAAATTTAAACTAGATTTTTACCAGTAGTTTTTTTCATGTTCCAAGATATTATTTTTAATACGTCTCGATTTGTTGGGAATGGTTGAACCGGTTTTTTTTTTGAATTTTTTATTCTTAAAACCGGTTTAGTAGCTTGTTACCGGGTATTAAAAATTAAACAAAAATTGAATTAATAAAAAACGATTGTATTGAGGTTGTAGATGTGTAAAGCTTCAAATATTGATCATTTTTTTTCTTTCTGGAATTTTCTTTACATGCAGAACTGGAGAGGAGTTTTATCTCAGCAAAGTAAAGAGTTGATTCAATTTGACGAAGGTGTATCGGCCTCTTCTCCTACCAGTATGAGAAAAAATTGCAGCAAAGTTAATTCATTTTAAAAGCTTACGAATTCAAAATTTTTGATTTCTTGGAAAAGTGTCCGAAAATTAAATTTTAAAAAATTTTAAATATGTGAAAAAATTTCCAGCATCTTTTTAGCCTGATTTTTCATGCCATATTGTCATTGAAAATTAGTCTTTTACGGTTCACAGACCGGATCTAGGACGGATGGGAGGGGGAGGGGACTATTAACAAAATCCGTTTTAGGGTCCTTGAAGACTAATACCACTATTTTTGGCGATGCCAGATATTTATTTTTACTTTTTTTTTTTTTTCAAAAATAAAAATCATTTACTCAGCTCGATTTTGACCAAAACCGATTAAATTTGGGAAATAGGCCGAGATTGATGACCTTTTTGATATCTGGGAGTGGGGACGACCTCGGATTAAAGTTTAGATATGTCCAAATTTAGAAAATTTAAATGGCCTACTAAATGCTGTAAGTTGGTGCTGATTTTCTTGCATAAGAAAGAAGATGCAAAAGATTATGCTCTAATTATCGAACGATTGCAATAATTCCACACGGCAGAAAAGTCATGTTACGAATCTTAAACGACCGGTTCACGGCATATCTACATAGCCAAATTCTACCTGAACAAGTAAGGCTCATGCCAGGAACAGGCACAAGGGAACAGATAACGAATGTCCAGCAAATCATCGAAAAGTGCCGGGAGTTCAACATACCTGTAGCGATGTGTTTCATAGATTACGTCACAGCCTTTGACTGCGTGAATTGGAAGTAGCTCTTCAAAGTTTTAATACAGATGGGAGTCCCTGCTCATGTGATAGATTTGGTGGAGTCTCTAAATGAGCTCTCAATTCTATGGTGGTGAGAGTTGATGGTGAAGAATCTGAGGATTTTCAAGCGGAACAGGGAGTGCGTCAAAGATGCGTATTATCCCTGCAGTTATTCAACGTCTATGTTGAGCACATAATTCGGGAGGTTCTAGAACATTGGACTGGTGGTATTTCCATTGGAGCAAGAAGAATCTCTAATCTGCGATATGCAGATGATTCCACCCTAATTGCTTCTGATGAAGAGGAAATAAGCGGGCTAGCGAAAAGCTTGGATTTCGTATTAATACATTAAAAACGAAAGTCATGGTGATGGATCGGGCCAAGTGTCTTCCAGTTTCTATAGCTGTGGGCAAGTATGAAAAAGTCAGTACAATAAAATCACTTGTTTTCTCTATTTTCCTATATGGCGCGGAAACATGAACATTAAAGGCGGATGATAAAAGAAGAATTGACGCCTTTGAGATGTGGGTCTGGTGAAGGACGCTGAGGATACCCTGGACAGCGCGACGAACCAACATTTCCGGAGCCAGTCAGGCTAAGTGTTGGAAATCCCGAAAAATACATTCACTTTTATAAGGTGCTCGAGAAGAGAGGGAGAGGAAGATCTCTGACCTGGTGGTCTGACGTCATCAAAGCGCGAATGGGCTCTGTGGTAAGAGCTACTTCACAGGCACAGGATTATGATTTATGGCGCACTATTTTAGGTACAATATGGTCATAATCAGCTGAGACCTACTGATGATGAAATTTAAGGGAGGGGAGATGAGGGCTAAAAGTCATGGACAGTTCCAAAGTTGCCTAACATCTTAAAATCAGACTCGTGAATCAGTTAGGAGGGGAGATAGGAGGAATTTTCCGCTTTTTGACCTTGAACCAGAGCCCATTATTTCCCATATTTTCCATTTCTCACAACTATTACACGCTTACGGACAACAGAGATAATTAGACAGCACGCCATCTATTACCAGAATCAAGAAGCTTGTAACTGGTTTGAACGCCTACTTGTGGCCCACTGCTGAACACAGGGTTGTAAAAACCTGGCTAGCGATACGGTGAGTTACCTGTAGATAGCGTAGAAAGCAATGGGAAACTACTACGTAAATGCTCAATAAAAAGACCTCTCTAGAAACCATCCTAATTCTATAGGCATAGAGAACACGTTTGTGTTGGCCTTACCCACTTGGGTGTATCAAAGGATGGCAGACGGCCGATTTCAGATTTGATTTGATGTCCTAATTGAGTTGAGAAGTTAAAATTTGGTATGTAAGTTTAGTGGGAGCCACAGATGTGTTTTTAGGGGGGAGGGGTTCTGACTTTTTCGACCCATTGTTCTCCCTTACAGCCTAGAAATGTGGGTTTTTGGGTGGATTTTCTTATGTTTTGAGTTTTTTCTCTCATAACTCTCCTTCAAATTCAGCTAAGAAGTTGAAATTTTTGTATATTGATCTGGTATAGGTCTCAGACATTCCTTTTGGTTGGTGGTTTCGATTTTCCGCCCCTCCCCCCCGTTCCAAAAATTTAGTTTTTTGGTAGTTTTTTCTCATTTTTTAAGCTTGTTCCTCGCATAACTTCCCTCCAACCTAATCTGGGGAGATGAAATCTGGTATACGGATTTAGGATAGGTCTTAGATGTGCATTTTGGAAGGTTTCAGCTATTCACTCCAATATCTACCTGTACTCCCATCACTGTTCAAGAAAAAAGATCCCAGAGATTTCCTTTTTGTGATCCATGAGTGGGAAATTCAAATATTTTCTTAATTCATGAAAATTGGGCTCAAAAATCATCGTGTAGCGATGAATTTTTTTTTTATGTCATATTGTCAATGAAAACCAAGCTACTCTGAACTATTACCTATCGTGAATAGTGGAAGAGAAGGGAGGAGTACCGACGAAATCCGTTTTGGGGTCGTAGAAAATCATTGAGGCCAGGAAAATCATTTTCCTAGTTTGATACTGACCATAATCAGTCAAATTTGGGTAGCAGACTTAGAGTTGAAGCCGATCTGATATTTTTGAGTGGAGATGGGTTTGGATCAAAATTCAGTTGTGCTTAAATTTAGAAAAGGGAGGGGGTGCTGAGGAGCTAAAATTGTATACCGTATTCAAAAATTATCCTCTACCCCCTAAGTCGGTCAAGAGGGGATATACTGTGGGAGTTTTTTCCTTTTTTTGATCTTGAAAAAAGATTGTTCCGCGCATATATTCTCTCCAAATTGAGGTAGAGGGTTGAAATTCGGCATGTACATTCAGTAGAAGTTGCAGATGTGCTTTTTGAGGGTTTAAGACTTTTTAGCCTTATTGCATTTCTTCACTGTCCCAAAAAAGTAATTTTTTTGGACAGTTTTTCTTATTTTTCGAGTTGTTTCTTCCCTTATCTCTCCTTTGTATCGGACTAGCGGGTTAAAATTTGGTACGTAGATTCAGTGGGGGGCCTGAATGTACCATTTGGAGTTTCGACTTCTTAATCTCAGCTGCAAAAATGTAATTTTTTGCTTTGTTTTTCATATTTATTAAGTTTGTTTGAGCCATATATTTCCTCTAAATTGAGGTATAGGGATGAAATTTGGTATATGGGTGTGGTAGGTATCCTAGATGTGACTTTCGTAGGTTCCAGCTATTCACTCCAACACCTACTTGTATGTATCCCTACCACGGATCAAGAAAAATCATCGCAGACCGCTCCCTTTTATTAGAGGTGATCTGTGTTGAAAAAATATTGTAAGGCAAAATTTATGAGCATTTGAAGCTTTACCACCTCAATTAAAATTTTTTCTGTCTGGTCACTTACTGCAAAACCAGTTTTAAAACTAAAGAATTCAAATAAAAAACGCTTTAATGTGGTACATTGTATTATCAGGAAATGAAATCAGTACGTACCTTACCTACACATTACTTTTGATTTTTTAAAGGAAAAAAACTCTTGCATTTTTTTTTTGGACACCCTGTACGTAGGTCAGAATTTTTTTTGCATCTTGTTATAAGTTTTTATCATGATCCATGTAATACATTTTGAATCTTCTTGTAACTTCAACCAGTAAAATATATCAGTTTTCTCATTCCATGCTAAGGAGAGGAGAGGAGATTTTCGCAAACGAGCCACTTGCCGCACAAGACTTACCTAGGTCACTAAATTTTAGGAAAATGTTTAAAGTTTGCAAGAAGATAAATATATTAGGGATATGTGAGAAATTCATGGAATTGGGATTTTTAGCACGAGTCGAGGAAATTAGTAACGAACAAGTTCTCGAGAGATCCAATAAGATGGGGTTTTAGGTAGCAAGAAGCAAGAATATGGAAAATGTTGAACATAAAGAACACTTTGTAGGTCCAAGCCTTTGGATTCAGACAGAAGGAATGAGTGAATTGGGAAATTCGTCTTATTTTTAATATCAAATTGACCGCATTTAGTCGGCGAACATATTTTTCTAGAAATGTCCCTTTAATCATTGCTCAATTTTTGTATTCTTCAGTGGAAGACAAAAAGAGGAAGAAATATTCTGCCTAATAAATTGAAATGCGTGCAATATTTCTGAATGTTTTTCTGCTCGTGCAAATTGTTATAGAAAAAGAATCGGAATAATTTTATTTGATGACGAGTAATGTAAATCTGGTTTGTATACGTAAAAATAACGGAACCTACACAATTTTGCGATAAAAATTGACCATAAATTAAATATGCAGCTGGTTTATTATGTTTCTCTTTCTGAAGGTAACGCCGTAAAAAGGACATACGGTAAATACAAAGGGAGTTTTGAAAAAATAAGGCTTTAAATTGATTGTATTAGACGTAGATGATTCGCCGAAATTTTAATCAAAAATAAAGAACGATGATTTCGATTAACTTTCTTATAAAATTCCTCCGTCCCCCCCCCCCTCTCGACATCGCCACTTTGTGTAAAAATGCGAGTAGTCGCAATTTGTCGAGTGGGGGGAGGGGGAATTACCAAGAAATGTTTATCCATTGAGGTTTGTAGCAGAGAGGATAACTTATGAATTGTTGAAAAATTTCTAGATTCGCAAAGTTTTAAAATTTCAAAATTTTATAGATTGCAAAAATGTAATTAGAATAAAAATTTTCGCTATTATTATTAATCATCGCGAGTAAGGTTTATCTTAAAATTGCATCGAAAACGCATACAGGAGTATGGCAGGTGTTTCACTCTCATACCTTTATTTTCATTTAATCCCTTTAAATGGGTATTGTATTTATTAAAAACCCTTAGAGCGATCTTTTTTTCAAAAAAATTCTACATCAAACACCGAAAAAATAATAAATAAAAAAAGATCAAACGTATATGAAACGCAAATTTGGATCTACGATTCGAAAAAAAAAATTATAAATAAATAAAAAATTAAAAAAAGAAATTGTACTACCATACCGAATGAACTAACTAAAAAAGCATATGAAGTAGTCTACTCAAGTTCACAAAATTTGCTGAAAATATGAAATGTTTTGGTGCACGTGTTTAGAAAAATTTATTAATAATAATAATTGAAAAAAAAAAAAATTGTTATGGTAAAATCGAACCTATCGATGTGGTAACACTGCATGATACATTTGGTGATCTTTTTTTCAACTTTTGTATTTTTCTAAATACTTTTTTTTTTAGTTTGATCTTTCTTATAATCATTATATTTTGCATTTCCATCTTCAAATGTCAATTTCGAATGTATTCAAATGTATTACACAGTGTTACCATGCATCATTACGATACGAAAAATTTCCCATCGGCAAACGAAAATTCTAATAGAAAAAAAAAAGAACTAGTAACTGCTCGAAAAAAACTACTCAGCCAAGGCGATACAATAAAAATGGCATTTTAAATGTACGTTTCATCAGAACATCGATTCGTTCGTTGCTTATTGCTTGCCCTCCTTTCATCTCCTCCTGCACTCAGATATTTGAGCTCGTTACGGTATGAAATTTGTTGTGGAAAGTTATACACGGGTAGTCAACAACCTGCTTCGGTATCCCACCTCGTCACCACCATCTCATTAATATCGTTCACGTTCTTAAAAAAGCATAGTAAGTAAAGTACACAAATATGATGCCTCTCCTCTAATGCGAGCCTAATTAATATTGTAATTTGTCGCCGGTTGCTAACACGACGAATGTCATCGTGAGAAGCATCAGCAGCATGAAGTAGTAGTAGTAGGAGGCCTATGGTTGTATCTAAGATGCTCGTAATTAGCGAAATTATAATTATTTATCCCGACTGAACTTTCATCTTGTGTCTTTTCTCATTCTCGCCATTTCTACTGCGATGCGACGAGTACATGATAATTCTTTTCTTGCACAGATGCTTATCTCTATCTTTTTCTCTCTCTCTCTCTCTCTCTCTCTCTCTCTCATTTGCATTAGATCTCATTAGGTGAGACTACAATCTGGAAATACGCAGATCTAAATGGAAGATATTTCTAGTTCTTTTTTGAAATTCGAATGCCTATGCCAGTGTTGCCAAACGTGACCGATACTCGAATATCGACTCGATAGTTCTGTATTTGGAGATACGTCATTTAAAATGCCATAACTAACTGCGTACTATTACAGCCGCGCGACTATTGTAAACACAAGTGCAAAAAAATACGCTCAGAACTCGCTCGTAATGGAAATTCGAACTTTTGGAAGCGTATTATTGGAGAAATGAAAAAAAAAAAAAATCGTTTAGAAAACAGTGTTATCAAAGTATAAGAACAAAAAAAAAAAAGAAAAAGTAAACGGGCATGTGGAAATGTTTGAGATAAAAACTCGCAACTTACAAATGGATTTCCCCAGTACCAATCTTTAACTTTCTGCGTCCAACCTCCCAGTTGGGAACGAAGTCCTTCCAAATAACCACACTGAAAATCACGTGAAAATTTGTACTCTTTTTCGTTTGGAAATTTTACGTTGAAAAGTATCAATTATTATAGTGCATGAAATATTGTAGGCAGGAAAAAAAAAATTCCAAGTTTTTTTTTTCGCTTTGGAAAAAATATGATAATTTAAAAAAAAAAAGCGATAATTTCTTTTACATTTTGTGTGTATTTGTTGCGTATGTATATTATTTATTTGCTGTAGACTGTATATGTATTTTGTAGTGTACCATTGTTTGTTTAATGTGTGTGAGATAATTTGTTAATGAGTGTTTTGATGGATGTGTTTCTTTTCTTTTTTTTTCTCCTTTCGTGTGTTTAATTATTGGATGGTTTTTAATTTGTACGTGAATTGAAATTTAATCGTATTTACGAATAGTGTTTGCTGGAAAAAGGTAATAGGTAAGTATACTTAATTTATTTATTATATATAGTTCGTATTTTACATTCGTCTATGGTTAACACCTCGCTCGTATGTATAGTCGGTTGAAATATGGCCAACGGATGTACTAATGACTGGAAGAGGGGAAGGAGGGTAAGGCTAGGCTTTAGGAAATATGTATGAGGTTGAAAACGCGATATAACCAGGTAGATTTCTCGACTCGAGATACGTAGATTGATAAGTATTTTCTCGAGATTTCGTAGCTATAATATTTTTCCAAGAGGGTCGCTTCATTTGATGTTTCGATTGTCGTAAAGTTAATGAATTTCCACGATTTGTTGAAAAATATTTTATTTTATATTTATTTACGAATTACGACGTCGACGTCGTTGTAGGTATTTAATTGTGGTTATAAAATCGTGTATTGTTATACGATTTTTTTTTTATTAATGGTTGTCGAGGTATAATTTTGAGAATATTTACGAATTTTTTTGGGCATTGCATGTTTTAAAATGTAGTCAAGTAGGGGGTTGGAAATTTAAAGACAGGAAATGAAAGGATTTCCTTCACGATAGCTATATAAATGATTGCATCTTACGAAATATTTCTTTTCACCGGGTATTTATTTCGTAATGAAATTATTTTTGAGCGAATTTGATGGGTTTTGAAGATTATCGATACTTTTTCCTTCAAGAATGGGAAATTTAGTTTTTTTTTTTTTTTTTTTTTTTTTTTTAATTTTTTTTCCTTCAAAAATGGGAAATTTTTTTTTTTTTTTTTTTTTTTTTTTTTTTAAATTTAAAAAGTAGACTCGCTGACTTGTTATTGCATTGGCGAAATTTAGGTATAAATTATTTCATTCTTCTCACCCCCCCCTACTTTATTTAGGTTCGATTTTTAGACTCATTTCTTAATTCTTCTCCAATTGAGATTTTACTGTGTTTATTAAGGGTGATTTTTAGACTAATTTCCTTCGATATACATTCTTTTACTCCACCTGTCTTTTTTTATTTCATCCTTTCGATCGTTCGGTAAATGGTCAAAATTCGATTGGTGTTTTCAATATTTATTTCATCTCTGCTCATTTTTCGATCAAAAATCACGAAAAAATGTTGAAAAACAAGTGAAAACCGGTCAAAAAAATTGCGTAAAAAAATTGACCAAAACATGTAAAAAATGCAGAAGTTTTATCTCAGTTACGAAAAACTGTTGAACAATATGTGAAAAATATCGTTTAAAATCATAAAAATTTGATAAAAATTGATAAAAGGTGTACAAAATTGATTAAAAATCGTTAAAAAATGTTGAAAAAAGAAGTGGAAAGTAAGTAAAAATATGAAAATAAAAAAATTTAAATCATCGAAATTAAAAAAAATTGTCTAAAAAGTGCAAATAATGGAGAAAAAACCGTGAAAAAAACTTTTTTTTATCATCGAAATTTGTGTAAAAATTTGATAAAGTTGGCTAAAATGCGCAATGAAAATATGGGGAAAAAATGGTCAATATTAAACCGATTTTTAATGATTTTTAACGATTATTTCAAACTTTTTTGCCAATTTTCACCAAATTTTCAACTTTTTTTGTGTGATTTTTGATTAATTGTCTGCACTTCTTACCACTGTTTTCAAATTTTTATCTAATTTTCATTTTCCAACATTATTTTCTGATTTTTATTCAATTATTTGCACATTTTTACGCATCTTCTATAGTATTTTACTCAATTTTTACATATTTTTTTATATTTTTTTATGATTTTTGATCAATTTTCAGCTATTTTTACTCATGTTTATCACATTTTTATTGAATTTTCAATGATTTATAACGATTTTCTTCATATATTTGGTCAATTTTCTTATAATTTTTTATATTTTTTTTTAGCGATTTTTGATCATTTTTTCCCTATATTTCGCCGATTATTAACGGTCTTTTTCAGTCAATTTTCATTTGTTTTTCAACATTTGGATATGATTTTTGATCAATTTTCAATAGCTTTGAAAATTTTTTTTCATATGCTAGGTTGATTTTCGAATATTTTTCACAATTTTCTCGTGATTTTTGATGAATTTTCGGCACTTTTTAGCCAGTTTTGTCAAATTTTTACCCAAATTCAGCTAATTTTTAACGGTTATTTTCGTATATTTTTCATTAATTTTCACATGTTTTTCAACATTTTTTCGTGGTTTTTGATCATTTTTTGATAAATTAAAAAAATTTTATCACGTTTTAGGTAAATTTTCAAATATTTTTCACCGATAAAATTTAGCTTATAGATTTAGTAGGGGCTTAAAATTTGTGCTTCGAGCGTTTTAGTTTTCGTTTTTTTTTTCGAGTCTGTAGAGGGGTGGAGGAGGAGTTAACAAGAGTTGCGAAATAACGTCAAACAAACGTGATCATAATTTCAGGTCGCCAACATGACCCTTACCCCCTCCCCTACTGATTTAAAATTCAGAGTGTGTATGGAAAACCAAACTTTTTTGTTCGATTTTTTTGGTACTAACGTGTCATTGTAAACTACTACACTAAAAAAATTTTCAGGAATTTTTTTGCTTTTCAGGGGGTTTAAAGTCATGTTAAAAAACGGAACAAATCGTATATTTTGAATTTCTCGGAGGTAAAGAAAATAATTTTAGTCATTATGTCATCAGAAATTATGAAAATTTTGTATTTTTACTTCGCTATCTTGAAAAAAATCGAAATAAATTATTTTCTCTGTATTTCAGCATGATTTTGAAAACTTTGAAAAACAAATAAAAAATTATTTTATTTCTATGTTAGTTTTGAAATTTTAAACCAATAGGGAAAGAGGTAAGGACCAATGTTCGTTTGTTATTTTTCAACTTTTTTTCACTACCTCCTACTTTTGGAAAAAAAAATTTGATTTAAATTCCATATTGTACAGCTAGCTCCTCCCTTCCCCTATCCCACAAAACTTATTTTTTCGAACTTTTTTCCTGTAAAGTTGAGCTAGCGATTTGAAATTTAGCTTGTAGATTCAGTAAATGTCCCATACGTGCTATCGATTGAACATTTCGAATTTTTAGTCTCATTATGTCCTTTTGCATCTTTGAAAAGGTGGATTTTTTTTGGTAGTTTTTATGACATTTTTTGGACTTAATTTCGGGTTTCTAATTTTTCAGACCCATTTAACACGGGTGCTTTGAGTACACTGATTTTTTTCCCGATTTATCTTCAAATATTTCAACATTTAAAAATAATAATTTTTTTTTTAAATTAATTAATTTATTTGGTTTTTTAGTGAAAATTTAACCAAAAACCATAAAAATGAATAAATTCGAGTAAAGGTAGCAACAATCGAATGTAAACAAGTCCAATAGAATATATTTTAAAGAGACAAAAATATTCGAATGAAAAAGACGTATTTTAAGATGACATAATGAAAAAAAGAAAAGTATTTCGCATTTTTGCTCACCAAACAAAATTGTGAAAAAAATTATATACGTTGTAAATACGGGTCTATTACGTAATATATATTTTTTTTCGCTGTTCCAAGTCTGAAACAACGTGTAGATATCAAATAATTGAAAAAATTTCGAGGGATGATCCTTGACATGGGCCATTTATCCCTGCAAGTTTGAAAAAAAATTTCGGCTGAGAATTTGTAAAATATACAAGTTTATAAGCTAAACTCGTACTTCGAACAGATTTAGGGCCATATCGAAAGAGTAAAGGTAGGGGTGAAGCAGGAGGACCAAAATTTTTACCATCGAGTTTTCAGACCGTACAAACCAACTTCCACTAGATACCTTTACACTCTCTACCAAAGGTCGATTCAGCCCTTCTTATGCGGCTATGCTCTTTGAAAAATATGAAAAAGCCACGACAATGCAATGATTAACGATGGAAAAATCGTTCGTTATTTTTTTTAGCTTATGTCAACGATGGATTGAAGGGGGGGGGGAGATTTTTATAATAACTATAAATATAGGGCATATTAGATGATTTTTCATTTGAAAAAAATTCCTTTTTCGCGTACTACCTGCATAGGCCTATATATCGTCGCGTTGTACCTTTGCCTTCCCTCCGCCGCGCCTCGTGCCTCTAGTATTATTTCCAGGTACTCTTACAAATTGTACCAATGTAGTAGTTGATGTTGATGATGATGAAGATGACGATGACGATGACTTATATACCGGTACGAGTACGTGGAGCCAGCATTTATGGGGAATCGATGGCTAGCTTATGTTAGTTGATGAGACCAATGGGAATGAGATCAAGTGGGCAGGAGATGTTCGAGGATCAAATCGTCGTCGTAGTACTCGTACTAAACTCTTGACCCGTTTTGTTGTTCATTTTCTAAGCCATTAACAATATAGGTATAATACATATACACGTATCTATAGGTGTATATTGTATAGTTACTACCTATATTAGAGAGGTAACCATACTCGTAAGACTTTTATATACCACAAGCTGGCAATTTGTGGAACACTACCATAGGTAGAGGTAGACTCGGTCAGGAGGAAACCTCTGGGTCTGGCCTCTGTCGGTATTAAAAGTTTACCCATACACACACACACACACAGATCAAGTACATACGTGTTTGTACGAGAAATATTGCTGTATGTAGTGAAGTGAGGCTGATTACACATGTGCTGGTTGTCGTGTGGGCTGACAAACGTCGTTAATAAAGAACAAGTCGAAGTATAGGAAAAAAGATGGAAAGAGAGAGAGAGAGAGAGAGAAAAACACAAAAACAAAAACCATTTCTCTCCCACACGACGACACCGCAGAGACGATACGATGTTAAAGAACACGTAATATTCACACAGCCTCAACGACAGTATCCTATCCATACCTCTAAACCAGTACCACTGCACTGTGTTCAGTGTTTACCGGTCCAGGTGGAAGGGGTTGCCAACAGGTAGTCCTCTCGCATGGATATCCTAACAACGACCTGTCAGTTTTTCGTCGACTTGTTCATCATTACGACATTACTACTCCTATCGAGTATAATTTAGATTGCGGTGTGTTCGTACTAAACGAAAGTGTAATTTTTTCCTCGTGTATCTTATCGGCTTATCTCTGCCTCCATCTCTGTGTATGTACCGTATACCTACGTATTTAATCTGCGAGTACGATCGTTGTTGACGTGTTTTTTTTTTCATTTTTTTTTTTTTTTTCATTTATTTCGGTAATTGGTACCTAATAATTTTTTTATTTCGCGATCCGGTGCTAATAACTTTCTCCGTGATTGAAAACAAAAAAAAAAAAAAAGATAAACACAGGTAATTTTTATTACGTTTTTTTCATCGTTTTATAAATACTTAAATCTTCGAGTTTGGGTAATTTTTCTTGTCATTTTTTTTTCCTCCTCCGAATGATATGACATGTCTTTTCCGGTAATTTTTACATCTGTATTTGAATACGTGCCCTGCATGTACTTGGCTGTGCGTGTATTTGCGTTTAAAAAGTGAAATTACTTTTTATACGCGAACCGTTATCACTTTCGAGTACGTCGTCTTTATTTTTTATGTATTTTCGCTCGTTAAAAAATTTGCGAATATTTACCAAACTAATGGTCTAAAAATGCAGATAGTTGTTGTCGAGTTTTCATTCAAATAGAAATAACGGCGAACCGGTTCGATGAATTGATTCGAAAACGGTACACGAGTATTAGGTCGTCTTGTTCGTTTATCTTATGCATGTGTGAATTTTAGGTATGTATCTACTACCTGTAAGGGTTGAAAATTTGCGTGCCTTTGAGTGACCAACCCTCTCTCTCCCTCCCCTCTCCTTAAATGGTATGAAAGAGAATAGCATATTGACACGATAGAGTATACCTTAGTACATGAGCTGGATATTGAATATGTATACCTATATTGTGCATTTAGTATAGGTACCTAGGTAGGTAGGTAGGTAGGTACCTAGCTACGTACTCTTACATATAACTCAAGTAAATATATATACATAGAGAGAGAGAGAGAGAGAGGGAAAGAGAAGTAATATCGGTTTATCGGTATATTTTTCTTCTTTACATTCGTCCATTTATAATGCCATTTGATACACGAATCCTGTACCATATCGTCTCCTACCTATACATATATATATATACACACATAGGTACTAAAGCGGTAGTTCAATGTTATTTTATTGTATATTTTTATACTGTGTGTTTACTACGTGGGTAGGTAATTGGTACTACGTCGTTTATATTCACGAGAAAAATATACGTACTGTGCTTGCTTATACAATGAGAGAGTTTTGTATTGTTCGTCGAATAATACCGCTCACCTTTCTACTATAAATACGGGGCAGCTCATTGTTTCCCTATTTCTTCGAAACAACGAAATATTTTTCAAGATGACATTACTAACATAATGTCAAGTTACCATGTAAATTTTCCGAAAAGGGTACAGCTACGAGGTGGTTTTTGTTTTGTTTTGCTTTTTTGTTCGTAGATATGAATTTCATTTCGAGTATATCTATAGTGATTATTTGGTAAATGAAAAATTGTACGCGAGTTTTTCATACTCGTACCAAGCTCCTCCCTTGTATTCTGATCCGTCCTGTCTGAAGTGTAAAATTCATTTCAACGCGTGAACTCCGATCTGGACACTATTTGCGTGTATTTTGCTTGAATTTTTCAAAAGCTATTTTTGTCTTAATTTGCGAGAATCTGCCAGTGTTATAATTGATTTGTTAGCCTGATTTTCTATGTCATATTGCCAATGAAAACTAGGCTATTACAGTTTATCGACCAATGGCGGATGAGGAAAGGGTGAGGTATTAACGAAATCCGTTTTGGGATCCTAGAAGGCCATTAAGACTATTTTGGGCCATCCCAGATAAATATATATGTTTCTTCTTTCTTAACGCCATGTTCTGCAACGGTGGTCAGAGGCGTATTGAAGGGGTAGTTTTGGTCACAAAGGATAGTGGATTTTGAATTTTTTGACTATTATCAGCCAGGACTTCTTCAGGATCGTTTGATGTAAGATATAGGATTCTTTCACGGTGATACTTGGGACATTCGATGAGTATATGCGTTATGCAGATTTGGCATTTGAACGTTGGGCATAAAAGAAGGCGAGTTTTTATTCAAGAGATAGGAGTGTGTCAGTAGAGAATGACCTGAGCGCACTCGCGTAATGATTGCATCGTCTTTTCTACAGATATTGAAGTTATTTCTCGGAAGTGTATGATTTTTTATGTTTCTTAATTTGTTTGA
>FIZR01031877.1:0-113111 GCA_900060175.1 Ferrisia virgata | reverse complement strand
TTTTAGCACAGTTTTTTGTTTTGTTATGAATTTTTCACGTGTTGGTGATCACAAAAAAAAAAAAAAAAAAATGTGTACGGATGGGTACAAAAACGCGTCACAGGAATTTGAAAGCTGGTCATCGTAATTCCTTTTGTAATACTAGTTTCTTTAGGTTGACTAAAGACTAGAAATTCATATCGAACGTTTGACGCATTTATGGAATATTTAAATGTATTTTTTTTTCCAATTTTTATTTTTATCAAATGGTTATGGATTTTTATTAACGATGGAATATCGTCTATTGAACCAAAAAACGTGTTTTGGAGCCAAGTGCTAATCCAGCCTTTTCCCCTGTTTGTTTTTTTTTTCCTTTAATTTCTATTCGGTACGTTCTAGGTGCAATATTTTAATTTTTTTTCATTCTCTTTACCAAGTGTAATATTGGTTGGCGGAATTTGAAGGAGATTGTTTTTATTTTATTTAAAATTTAAAGTTCTATGGGTTTTAGTATGTGTTTGTTTCTTAATTTTCGAGTATTTTTATAATTTAAGTAGTATTTTTCCTTTTTTTGTCTTTTTTTAATTATAAGCTTTATGTTTAGTTAGAAAGAATGAGGCGCGAAGAGAAAAAAAGAATAATAAATTTGAGTAAGATTTCACGAGGCATGTTTTCTTTTTTTCTTTGTCGAAAGATTTTTTTTCGTTTGTTATTTATATTTTAATTATATTTTAGTAAAGTGTAACGCACCTTATTATTATTATGATTATTTTATTCCTTATTTCAGTCTCTGTTTATTATAGTTTACGGCGGATTGTTTTTTGATTTTTTTTCCCCTTTTGTTTGTGTGTTTGTCGTCTTATTATTATTAGGTAGTTCTTTTTCCTTTTTTCGCTAGTCGACAATTTTTTGTCTTTTTAATTTTTTTCCCCTTTTATGTACACATGAGTACGGTTTGCGGCTTGGCATGTTCGCTTTTATGTCAGCTTATAATATTTTCCCCCTCTTTATTAGTGATTATTTATCAAGATGATTATGTATTTATTTATTTCTATTAAACCAGAATCTGTAATAATATACAGGAAAGGTGTTTTTTTTTTCATTATTATATAATTTGTTTAATTATTATATTTCAGTGGTATTTGATTTCTTTATTTAATTATTTGTCTTATATTTTTAAAAATGCTTTTTTCATTCGTTTGTCTTGATTATATGATTAAACAATTTTCAAAATTCATTATTCGTGTTTTTATTCTTGTCTAGGTACCTAGATAGTAGGTAGAGATACTTGTTGAATACTGTTTAGGGGTATTCTTTGTCTATAATGGGTTCAATATAACTTGAAAAATAATTTCTGTCGTCGATAATTGAATTATTTAAGTGTTTGGAATCCAAATTTTACATCATATGCTCGTTTCAACAAACTTACCAAAATAAATTAATTTATGTCGTCGCATTGTTCTGTTGAAATGAAAATTATTTGTTCTTCTGGTTGGGGGTTCATTCTAAAAAATATTCAATTCGTGATAGCGTTCTTATTTAATTTGTGCTCAGTTTCGTTTCATTTTGTTGATTATTATACATTATAGGCTGGAAAAAATTTTAAATTATCTGTCGTGCTAGTTCGCAGTAAAATTTTGATAATAACAACAAGGTAAACATCTAAACCTATTGATCTTTACCGAGGCTGATGATAAAAACCGATAAAACGAGCGATAGTGAGTCATATTCAGTTTTCGAAAGTGTAAAACAAAAACTGGAACGAATCATCTGATTATTATGACAGAACCAAATGAAACCAGAACAATTCATTTGTTCTTCCTTGAGCAAAGCCGATAACCAAACCTTTATCGAGCAAAATTAATAACCAAAACCAATTCAAAATATCTAATAGTAGTGTAGATTTCAGTATTTCATCAAATTTGTGTTTTTACTAATGTTAGGTGTTGGGCCAGTTGCGAATGCGAACAAATGAGCGAAACCACAATCGATTCAAATTGATTTGCTCATGAGCGAAACTGAAACCAAAACAAACAAAGCCAGAATCGAAACAAAGAATATACTCCATGTAAGATCGATGACTCCCACCCCTAATAAACAGAACAAAACGATGAAATGAAATCGTTCAACAACCAAAACTAGAACAATAACCAAAAATACGTTTTGCTCACCAGCTTTGATTCTTTCCTTTCATGCTCTTCAAATTAAGTTTAAACCTTGCTTTTGATGTTTTAGGATAAAGCTACTATAGGTGCCCTTTCATTATTCTTTTTCGTTAAGTGTATGAAAAGTAACTAATAGGTAATGATTAAATTGGTTTTAAACATTCTGTTATCAAAAATTTGTTCAAACTGATCCATATTTTTTCTCAATTTATTCATGATACTATACTTTAATTTATTGATCATGTTTATCAGAATGATTTTTTGTTTAAATTAATTCTGAACTCGCAAGTATACAACAAAAACCTCTGTAGATATGTCTTGTTCAGAAAGAAATTAATGTATACGACTCGGTATTCAACGATTAATACTCCAGGAAAATAGCATTTTTTTAGAAATCTTCTCTTCTGATTCTTGAAAAATCTATCAGTGTACATATTCTTTATTATGTGAGGGATGCGTGGGTGCACTCTCATTCGGTGTAGTTTATTCATTACGATACTTCGTGTTGTTTCTCTAGCAAAAGAATAATGTACTATCGTGTCATCATTTACGAGGGCCATCATTTTATCACTCGCCATTCGTCATCCTTCTTTTCTTTGTGTTTTGTTACTTAATCAAACTGGAATGTGAGTGACTACGTGGAATTGCATTGAAATCCTGTGTACTTATGTACATTCATTGCTTCGAAACACCTAATGTGGGGTAGTATTTCATATTTCATCCATGATTTCGTGTTTATAGTAGTTGGTGTGTTATATTAGTCGATTTGAGAAATGTATCGTTTACAATTTTTTCATTTAGTGTGCCAAACATATCCGAATTCGTAAAACATCTCGCCAACGCAGTAAGTTGAATATCGCTATTCTCTGAAAATTTTCAACCGAATTGTAGTAAGTTTTAAGCACAACGAATATTGTGATGATAAGAGCTTCTCAAGTCAGTTTTACAGTTATTGAAAAATTGAAGCCGACCTTTATTTTCTTGTTGATACGTTATTAATTATCATTGTAGCATGTTTTTCCCAAGCACTGAAACGTATCATTAAAAAATGTACATACTTATGTATGAGTTGAGAATGTATGTACTTATATTATTAGGTATTTATCCTACAAGAAGAGATAACTTAAGGTGTTTGATTTCAGAGTTGCTTGAATATTAAGTACGTACCCTGGTACGTTTGTGGTCATTCCATTATTGTGGGATTTTTAATCATACTTGTTGCTGGTTGTGAAAATTCATAGTTTTTGAAATTCCTGAAGTAGGGTGTTGATTTTTTCTTTTGTGGTACTTTAAAGATGAGTATTTTTTTTGTATGAAAGGAGGTGTGTTTATGTAATGTGAATATTTCATATTTCGATTCCGTTATTGAATGAAAGGACTTCGATCGATGTAGCAGGATTGGAATTCACGAGGTCATTTGTGACTCAGATCGTCGAGCAAAAAACTATCCGGATCACTGAAACGGATCATTTTGCAAAAATATGATTCGAATCATGGATCATGGATCATACTTCAAAAACTGATCGGAACTCGGATCAATTTTCATGGATCTTTTTTTCAAAACGCAAGCTGCAGTAATTTCCTGATCCGTGCTAATTTCAATTTTACAAGATTTTTTTAGCCTTAAACAATAACCACATCATTGTGAGCTAATCCTGCGGCACGAGCTACACTTTAAAAAATTGATTCGGAAAAGTCATGATTTCAGGAAAATGAATGGGATCAAATCACGGATTATACGAAAAATTGTATCCGAGTCACATATCGCAAATCATTTTCAAAAAGGACAATCCAAAATGATCCGAATTATGGATCAAATCACAATTTGTTGATCCGAATCGTGATTCGGATATTCCCAATCCTGCGATATAGACTTGAATTTTGAATCAATTTTTTACAAACCGAGTATCAGACTTGAAAAGTGGGTATTGAATGAGTTCTCGTGTAATTGGGTTGTTGAGCAATGCCAATTTTTTTTGTGTAATAATTATTGGGTGTAAAATACCACTACGTGAATGCTCAGAATGAATCGTGTTCTCTAGAACAACGACGGTGATGTGTTAGCTTAATCGTCCTGACATAAGATGTAGCACCTTTCAATTTGATCAAGTTAATAGTGATTTTTGGTACATTTCTTTTGAAATTTGCAACCAATAGAAGCTCATAGTTCATAACCTGTTCGTCATGTCCCCAGGAACACTGTACAATCTACATTCGCCTTATCAATAATATCAGCTGTTATCATTGGTCATTAACGCAATCAGTACAGAGTGTCTAAGAATATCGGGTAACACAAACGCAAAAATTCTTTGGCTGATCAATAAATTTCATAAAGTTTAAAATTTTAAACTGTCTAATTTTGTTTAAATTCTCAAATTTAAAAATCGTATTACATTTCTACGAATTTTCAGCTTGTATTACCGAATTAATAGTCCATTCGTTTATTTGATGAAAAATATATTCGATTACACGTGAATGAAAAAGGGATTTTTGCGTTTGCGTTATTTGATATTCTTAGACACCTTGTAAATCGTTTTATGTTTGCTTTTGTCATTTTTATAAATAATTTAAAAAAATCGCCTCGTTTCATGATTCATATTTTTTATTTTGATGATATTCATTTTCCAAGTTGATGGTTGATAATGTTAAAAATCTAGATGGAAATAATTTTGATTTAATTTCTCGCTTCTATTTCATTGTAATTATTTTCGTTGGTACTTTCGTTATGTTACTATGCACTAAGGTCTTTTAACCTACGTTTTTGTTACAGTTCGATTATTCTAGCCAAAATGGATGATCCTCACTTATTAGCAGCCGTTAATGAATTATTATCAATGGAACATGTAACGGATACGAGAGCCTGGAAGTGTTTATGTGGTTCAAAAAGATTCTCATGTACATCAGAAGTGCACAATGAAAATATTTCAAGATGTACGGTACAAACGTTTAAATCGTCCAATGTTCTGATGACACTTTCCGTCAACTCCGGATCATTCACTGAGAATTTAGCCTTCGATAACAACGTTTTAAAATCCTTACTGAAAATATTGCTAGATGATGAAATTTCTTCCGAAGATAAAGAACAAACGATCAACTTATTGAATAAACACGTACAGCTTCATCCTGGCTGTTGTCCTTCGCTGGCAAACTCTTATCGTAATTTAATCCTGAGCCCCGAAGATGAATACCAAAGTCAGTCAATTTTAGAAAAGGTACTGAAAGATATTGAGAATACTTTACTTCGGGGTAAATCAGCTGTGTTGAATCCTCGGTTATCGAGAAATACCAGAAAGAAAAAATTTTCCGAAGATTTTTATATGGAAGATGAGCTAGCGCCGAAAAAACGACGTGCAGCCAAAGTGGAACAAGATTTTGATGAAGTGACGGTGATAAAGGAAAACAATCCATCGTTTAGATTCGCTGCTTTAAAATTTATGGCGAAAATTATTTCTCACGAGTTTCACTCAAAATGTTCGGTTAGTGAAGATAAAAACGTTCTTAAAAATACTATTGCCGGTTCATTATTCCTACAATTTGATGATTCGAACGTACGTCTAAATGAAGACATCATCTGCAGGATCTTGGAACTTTATAAGCATTGCGATGATTCGTCAAATCGTAAACCCCTGAGTAAAGTGATCAAATTGATCGCTAATACGTGTTTATTTGCTGATTCGGGAAAATTGTTCATTGACGGAGATATTACATGTTGCAAACGGTATCCTTTGTCTCAGCTGTTTTGCCAATATTTTATTCAATCGGTACTGAAACGAACGTCGTCTGACGAATCTAATAATGTGATGAAAAACGTAAAACCAGAATGGCTCCGCTTAATCTGCGCAGATAACGCGTTGAAACGTTCCGGCCTAGCAGCCAAAGGTCTTCCATCAATATTGGAAAAGTTATCAGCAATAGTTGAGCAATGCTGTGTACAGGATAAAGATGCATCTTCTGGAATATCTGGTACGTAGTACTTTTATATTCGATTCAGTCCTTCTACGAAATACATAACGCGCAAGTCACATCGAGACGGCAGGCTGTCTGCTTGTTTTAATTGAATTTCTCGTAACGTACTTCTTTGTAGGCTTTTATTATTATACCTTTTTTTTAACCGATCTGTTGATCACTTGTTACCCTCTCAACTCTGGAATCGAGCTCAGACGCTGTAAATACTTTTTTCAAATCTCTTTACCCTTCTGTGCTTGAAATTCGCAACGTAAATACCGTGTAAAATGTACCATCAACAGTATACAGAAATGAAGCTTGTTTTTGAAAGTATTTTTATGACGATACGAGTATCTGGAATTACCTGTACAAGTTTTTTGAAAGTTTTGAGGGAGAAGGTCTTACGTACCGGTTTTGAAAGTAAAAAAAAGTTCCTATTTCATTTCATCAAGCAGGTTTTGTTACACGTGTAAAAGGAAAAGAAATTTTAAAATAGTGTATTGTTTTCTATTCAGCAATACGTAGTATCTACTTTGAATTAAAAATAATAATTCAAATACCTATCAATATCACATATTCAACTACTATCTTTCACCTATTAAGGGAAAGGATAAAGATCTATCGGAAAAATGTTGTAAAATCTTCTCATGTAAATAATTTTGATTATTTTTTTAATCAATTTGAAAGTCGATTTAAATATTTCATTATTTTTAAAAATTATTGAGGAATATGAAATTAGATCTACGTTAAAGTTAAAATCCTTTTGTAAAACGTGTAGATATGAATATTGCGATATTTTTTCTATCAAACTTTATACGTATCAATCAATCAGTCAATCATATTTTAGTAGCTTATCTACCGTATTCTAAATCATCGTGGGAATACGAAGTACCTGAAGTATACCTGGCTATAGTTTTATGTTAGCTAAAAATATTCTTCGATAAACTGCACAAATTTCGTGTTGTTTTTTCGTCTAAAATGAAAATCATTTCTAAAATATTATTACTAGGTATTTCAATGAAAGCTCGATCGATGTCTTTCTTCTTTGTTTTTCATTTTGACTATTATTCGATTTCGAAAGGTATTTTTAAAAATTCATATTAGTTTTAATTCCTCATTTCTGATTCTTCGATACATTTTACCCTATGCAAAACAGCAGCAGCTTATAGTTTTTCATTTTTATGCACATCTTCACATTTCAGTACAAAGTCGAATATGCGTGAAATGAATACATATCTTATGTGATTTTAAAAAATCAGAATAATAATTAGAACGTTACTTAGTACTACTCTATAATATTAAAATCAAAATAAGAAGCTTCGGTCTAAGAGACTTTCACTTTCTACAGAACATGTGGTGAAATTCTGATATACTTGATAGAAATGAATTCAGGGTGTATTGAGGTACAGAAAATCTTCTCACCACCTGCTGAGTGCAATCCAGTTATATCAAAAGAATTTTAATGGCATAAATTTTGGGTCTGTTGTTATTCTTGAGTTGATTGTAGTACAGAGAAATTTTCAATCACTTGATTTTGGGTCTATTGTTATTTTGTATTGGAATGTCTTACTTCACGACATGTTCCCATACCTGTCTTATTAGTAACCATCCGAATAAAAGTTTATTTTTTGATCTTTACATGCATTAGATGTAAAAATTATTTCCATAGGAAAAATACTTACACATCCTACCCTGGGTATTGATAATTTTTTCACATTTCTGCCAACGCAATGGAAAATTTATATTTTACAGTGATATGGAGATACTAAATCGTAGTGCGATGATGAGCAATTTTCAAATAAGGTGTAATTTTTTTGCCCACATACTGATTGTTTGCGTCAAAGTAAAATAATTCAGCAGTTTTCTATTAGTCATGGAATACTCTTCAAAAGATGAAGTACAACAATATATGTGATGAGAAATTCGTTTGAATTTACATTTTACAGCTCAAGAGTAAAGTAAAGTTCTTAATAGTTTTCGATAATCCTATCAGTTTTTCAATAATTCTGGTCAATTTTTACCCATTTTTTATGCAATGTTTTGTGATTTTTGGTTAATCTTTTACAAATTTTTGCCTGTTCAGGCAATTTTATACTCAATTTTCAATGATTAACAATTTTTTTCATATTTTAAGTTAATTTTCAACCATTATTGTTGACTTTTTATCCAACATTCGATGATTTTCAAAAATATTTTTCATGATTTAGGTAAATTTTTCCATTTTTTAACATTTTTCCATGATTTACGATCCATTTTCTTCACTTTTTACCTATTTTAATTAATTTCTTACTAAATTTTTGATAATTTTCAATGGTTTTGTTCATATTTTCACATAATTTTCATCATTTTTTAGTGATTCATAATCAAGTTTTTGCACAATTTACCCATTTTTTTACCAAACTTTTACCGAATTTTCAACCATCTTTTTCAAAAATGTAGGTCATTTTCCACCTATTTTTGAACATTCTTCCCTGATTTTTGATCCATTTACTGCTAGTTTTACCCATTTTTCATCATTCTTGTTGAATTTTCCCTACAATTATCAATGATTTTCAACAATGTTTTTCATACGTTTACCTAATTTTCAACATGTTTTCTTTATTTTGATCTTTTTTTACTCTTTTTACCCATTTTTATCAAATTTTTGATGCTTTTCAAGTATTTAAAAAAATTTTGTAATAAATCGATTTCATAAACTAGACGAAAACACTAGATATCGAATGCTGAGTACAGAGTATTAGAAACTGTAGTCTAATGATTTTTGAGATTAATTCAGTAAATTTAAAAATTTTGATTTTAGCGTTACATGTCCTTGATCTAAAATTTGTCCTTGAAGCGGAAAAATACCTTGAATATTTTTTTCAGAAATTTCTTTAGTAGATTATGCATTCCCTTAAAAAGATATTCTATGTATTTGTGAGACGATCTGTTAAAACCGGGTCATTGTGGATGGAAAATCGTTTTTTTTTCTACGAGAACAAGGCCGCAATGCAGCCAAGGGCAAAGCCCCTAGTATTATGATTAATTACTTGTACAAAAGTAATTTAATATTTATGGTAGTTTTGTGTACATTTTTATAACCCCTGAATTTCTATCAAATAACTGTCGCGATAACAAGATGAGAACTCTTCAAACGTAAGTAACACAATACGTTGGAAGCTTCCGCTTTTCTATTATTCGACTTGAAAATTGATTTTTTTTTCTCTTCTCCTATCATAGATGAACAGAATAAAGGAAATAAGGATGAAAGTACAGACTCATTTTTGTTACATGGCCACTTTATCATCTCCTCATGTACATAAGTATCCAAAGAGGTTGGCAATGTCAAAAACCGATATAACGCAATTTTTCACGTGCCTATTGAAGTTGAGAAAATTTTTTCAAAAAAAATATTTACAGTATAATTAGAAACAGAGGTTATTCAGCAATTTACTTTTTTTGTACTGTGGAAGGGGTAATTATTTAAGTTGCAATAGATGTGTATAAAATACGAAGTACATTTACATAAAACTTGACGAAAGTACGTATACATTGTTCAAACAGAAAATATTCGAGTATCGTAGATACCTGAACTATCCTTTTAGAGTACTGATTTGAACTGCTACCGTACCTAGGTACTGTGAAATTTTATGCCGTATATACAGCATGAATCTGAACTGATCTTGGCAATAAAATTACTTTTTCATGTACCTAACTTATTATATGTATTTAAGATATACCAATGATTACCTACATACATACAAAGTATTGTGTACATGCTTTGTATCCTTCAAAGAAAACCAATTTCTTTGAAAAGTTTTTCGCTGAAAAAAAAATTATTTCGGGAAAGAAACGAAGCGAAAGATCGTAAAAAGTAATTTCAGTAACTTTCACATACGGTGAGATGAAATTTTTCTTAACGTTTCAGAAATTCTTTCTTCAATAGCAATCTTGAAAAAAAAATGTTCCATACTCTCGCAAAATAAGTACATTTTTTCCTCGCTTCTTGTCATGCTCTTTCAATTTTTGTCGTAGAACAGAAATGAGAATGAAATACTATTAAAGTGCAGCATGCATGAAAGTACTGGATACCTCTGTTTTTTTTTTCAAAACCAAGTAATTTAAGCCCTAGTTATTACTTTGATTTTATTTTGGTGATTCGATGATTTTTCATAACTATCATAGTATAGAGTGATTTTTGAAAGGAAGAAGACTAAGGTCTACTTCTAATACTGAATGAACGTTACTGTGATAATTTTATCCTTTGTGTGAAAACTTGAAGCGTTTACATCGTTTCGTTTTAGTTTGCTTACAGAAACTAATTACTGTATGTCGCACATGTTCTCTCAATGTGTAATTATTAACTGGAATGGAAAAATCGATCGGGTTAGAATAATATAATGAATTTTTTATCCTGAACGTTGATGCAATGTTTACTTTGGAAGTGTCGCCATGGTCAGCCGGCTCGAAAGAGCCGAAATGTTGGCTAGCACTGAAACACGCGTCAACGAACTCTCCCTTTTTTTATTTAAGACAATGCAAATTTCAAAAGGAAGGGTCTGGGGTGAATGAATCGCCAAACGAGGGGAATACATGTCGAATTAATGCTACCGAACGTGACCATCGCGTTACAACTAAGTGAATGAATTTGAGAGAAAAAGAAAGGTGCTTATGTGTTATTAATTTTGTACTTTTTTAAAAAATGGAAACATACGTACTTATGTATGTAGTTCGTTTTATAAAAAAGAGTCTCAGACTTTGCGATTGTCGATATTTGTAAGTTTGTAGATATTGTAGGAATGATAGTGATAACGATGCAGTTCTTGAGGGGTTGTTGTAAAATGACGTCATCAATTGTAATTTGAAAAACAGGTCTAAACTAATCTGATATACTGTTTGTAAATCAGCTGCGTTTTTCTATTATTTTTCATATATGGTTTGTAATATGTAATGTACATTACATATGTGAACGCGTTATTTGAATTGGTACGCTATAGGCGATAAATCTAGAAATACCGTATGAAGTTCAGTTTTTCCCTTAAATCCTAAGCACGATATTCCATTTAGGAACAGGTATAAAAAGCTTGTCAGATCAAAATATTATATTAATATTTTAAATCTTTTTTTTTTCAGATCCTGAATCATCTGGTAAATTTAAAATTGATCCAAAGACACACGATTCTATATTTAAGAAAAGACTGACTGAAGATGTGAGTCTCATACTCATGAATTTAATTGACTCATTGGTGAAGACATATGAATTAAGAGAATTACACAGGTTGCATGAAATCAATGTAACCAATAACATTACTGCCGATTCGGGCGCTGGTGATTACGAAATATATATGCGCGAATTTGCGAATTATACAAAATTCAAAAATATTATAACCAGTATCGTTAAAATAGAAAAAGCTCCGAGTCACGTGAGTGTTTTGAGAATTTTATAAGTTTAAAGTTGTATGTTTGTGAAAGGAAGTATTTTGCGTACCATTGTATTCTATTCTAAAATTTAAACATTATACCTCGTTTTCATTTGTATTAAATAAAAGGTTTGAAAAAGAAATACTGTTTTAGGAAAGTATGTAGTAATTTGTTGTACTGTATGTGGTAAGTAGCTAAGTACTTGCACATATTTGCAAATCAGTAATGCATGAAACAAGGTGCCACTAATCTTTCGAAGTAATCATTTTTTACTGTAATTTTTATTATTGAATGTAAATAATGCAATGCCGGCTAGAATAAATGAAAGTTCATCTTTTGTAAAAAAAAAATATTGAAAGTATACTAAAGAACTAGAAAAATTCTTCTGGTCTGGTTGCACTGGTACAGATTTTTTCACAATTTTCTTCAATAACGGATTGGTGGAGTCTACATATGACGTCATAAGCATTTCTTGTGTTCTGTTTCGTTTGGGTAGTTCGTGAACGCATTCACGTGACTGTCGTTCTGTATCAATCTTTTCATCTGTGTCTAACGATTTAAGACTGGTAGACCAAAATTTCGTGTAATAAAATCAATATCGAATGTATAATTTTTGCTATTAAGTGTGTTCATGTAATCCGTTATTATTACTATAAAATATAAAATATTCCAGAATTACAAGTGATCAGTCTATCAATGAGAATCAGGATAAGACGTATGTTCAATGATCATGTATCGTAATTTTAGTGTATGAAAATTTCATGCTAATTGAATATTGATTGATGTTTTTCCGAAGTGTTTGAAAAAATGGCTTGATTGGTAAGTTTTTTATCTGTAAAATGCTATCTTTATACTTTCGTTAATTGTTATTGTTTTTGTAGCTTTACCGGACATAATTTTATGCACAAATCTAACTAAAACATGTGGCACGAAGCAAGGAAGCAAGAAAAAAAAATACGATGTATGTTGGTCGATTACCAACGAAGAGCTCAAAGAAGAAAAGATTATTATGATAAAATAGTAAGATGCGTGAATCGATTAATACATTATGACGTAGAGCTATGTTTTACACAAAATACTTTTGCTTTCTAGAAAGCAGATCCAACGCAGTTTCTGCAGTTGCACGGAAGACCTTGTAAAATACATTTAGATCCAGCAGTGTGCATCGCTGCTAACAGTTCAGTTACTATGTAAGTGATTGAAAAGCGATATTTTGTTACTGGAATTGTATTTTAATTAGAGTATATTATATAATTTGAATTTTTTCAGGATGCCATGGCAAGGTAACACAGACGTAATGATAGATCGATTCGATGTTCGAGCGCATTTAGACATCATACCGGAAGTTCAACAATCTAACAAAATACACGATGATTTAGCTTACGAAGAAAGACAAATAAATTACGAACGTTATCGAATTCTAGTCCAGAATGATTTTTTCAACAGTACGTTCTTTTTGTTACCCTGTATAATTTATCGCGAATGAATATATTCCATTTTATTTGTTTTCTCAGTACCCGAAGGTAAATTTCTGCATCAGATTAGCTTGGAAGAAAAATTTGGCCCTGTACTTAAAAATGTTGAGCAAGAACCATCTAAAAAAAGAGCTACCGTTGCGATTGGTTATAATTATGAAGACGATAGTGTTAATAATAGTCCAATGGTCAGAGTAGAAGAACCAAAAAAGGAGTTGAACGTGTTAAATTCAGATGAAGAAAAGGACGAAGACTCAGAAAGTGATATCGATTTAGGTATGTTATTTTTTATTTTTCTATTTTAATCAAGCAGTCCGATAGATTTTTATAACTGTTTTTCATTTCCAGATTTAACTGTTGATGTTAGTAAAATTGAAACTCAACAGGCTAATGAATTGAATACATGCGCTCATTCTTATGGAATGATTACTAATGATTTCTTCAGTTTTTTAAATAACGATCTCGAAGAAGCTGAAAATATGCGAATGGTTAAAGAGCAAGAAGAAGAAAAGGCTATGTTTTCGGTAATGGAAATAATCAAGAGAATTAATCATCATTCTGTGCAGTGTTTCATTGCAGTACATTTTGATTTTAGGGACGGAAATCGCGCAAAGAAAGGAGAGCATTTAGGGAACGAACCTTAGTTGGCAGGAAACTAAGTCCACCCAGGTAATTGATACTTTTTTCCTCGTTACAAGGTAGTTTATGTAATCATTATATTGTAAATACATATTGAAAATCAGCTATGCGTGGAGAAAAAGTCCTTCGTACGAAGATTACAAAGCATTAATGTCTTCCAATCGTTCACGATCAAAATCCGCATCTCCACAAAATTCAGGAAAAATTACTTATATAACTAGTTTTGGCGGAGATGAACCTTCCACCACTGGTTCAAATATGGAGTAAGATAATATTTTTCTCATAATCTTTACTGAAGAAAAAAAAACTATTATTAATGCATTTGCTTTGTTGTAGGAAACCAGATAATTCTAATTTCAATTCTGGTAAAGACAGCAGAAATATAAAGTATCGGTATGATTGATGTTAACTTTAATCATTTATAAATTCACACTTGTGTTACAATTCGGCGTATTTTGTAGAAGTCGTAGCTCTTCTCGAGGAAGAGACAATCGACTTAAACGAGCCAGACGTTCTCGATCAAACAGCGAAAGTCATAGGAGATCAGGTAAATCAAGAAGCAGATCCAGATCTCGAAATCGTACTTTGAAACAATCCCGACGAGATGATTCACGTAGTGATAAACAGTACCGAAGATCATTATCAAGGTGTGTATTGAATAAAGTACGTGAGTGCAATTGTTTTTTGTAATTTTATTTCCAATTTTATGCAGGTCTAGATCTAAATCCGAACAAAGAATTAAAACACCACCGAGGATATCTCCAAAAATCTCACCCGTAAATAATTCAACACCATCTGGAAGTGGATTGGGATACACTGGAAATTCTATAGAAACTAAATCTATCCCTCGGTTAGAATTTCAAAATATTTTTTGATACCTTTTACCACGATAAAAGTACATGTTTTGAGTAAAACATTTTTCTTCAGGTATTACGGTCGGAGAAAAGAAGAATCTTCATCTGAATTAAGTTTGACATCAGATGACGAATCGAGCAAGCAATCACAAACCTCTAAGTCTAAAGTGTAATTACCTCAAAATGGAATTAAATTGGTAATTAAGAATAATACTGTACCACTTTGTATTATTTGTTTTTTTTTCTTTCAGAAACCAAACTTCCGGTCCTAGTCGTTTGAATACATCTATCAAAGTCAGTAAGAATCAAAATTTTATTACTCTATTGTAGCTCGTCGCTGATTTTTTTTTTTAACTGTTACGTTATTTTCGGTTTTGGTTTTATTTGGGCTTTTTTTTCTTACGGAATAAGAGGGGTTGGAGATTTTTTTTTGATCGTGGTCATGCAGCTTCTAATTATTCATATTTTTTCGTAATTTCAGACTAATAATTCTGATAAGTTGACGCCTCAAGAACGTTTGAAGAGAAAAAGACAGGTTCTTCTGAATAAACAATGTCAGTATTGTAATATTTTGTTATGTGCATGGTACAGTATTTCGATGTACTTATTCATATTTTTTTTCAGTTAGTTTATTGTATTTTTAATTATTTTTCTGTTGTGGTTAAATTTTCTTTGGGGTTGTGCTAAAAGTGAATTTGATTAATTTCGCTTCAATATGGTCGGGGGAAAATTAATCTTTCTGTTTTTTTATTTTAAGTAACAAAATTTTTGCACACCTTTCTTACAACTGTTAAAATTGTTATTCCACGTTGTACATCTCTGAAGAAAATTTTACCACGTCCATTAGTTTGCTAACAATATGAAATACATATTTTCTTTCATAAATAACTAATTGTGGTGTTGAAGCAATTATTATAAGTATTTTTTAATTTCAACAGTTAAAGCAGATAAACGCGCTGAAAGAGAAAAAGTAATGAAAATGGTTCAAGAAAGAATCGACAGAGCAGAAGAAATGAAAGAGATATCTATAAAATTAAGGAGACGGTCAGTATATTGCGCCATCTTGTTGATGGCAAGTTTTCCTCATTACAAGTTCCCCTGCTGTATTGGTTCAATCTCCTGTTACTATTTCCAGGCAACGTATGTTACGTCACAACGACAGCCCTAGAAGAAATAGTCGAAGTTCATCTAGGTCCCGTAGCTCATCCAATGAATGGCGATCGTCTTCCCGTTCACCTTATAGCAAAAGATCGCACAGGTCTTTCGAAATTATTTAATTGATCATTAAGTATAACTAGTGATAATCGGCGTTTCTTCTTTATAGGCGAAATGATCGATATCGAACATCATCTGAGGATAGTTCCGGAGACAGTAGTCGTAATGATAGAAAGAAGTCGCATAAACGTCGAAGTAGCTACGGTCGTAGCCGTAGTCGAAGTCGTGGCCGAAGTAGCAGCCGAACACCTACTCGAAGAAGTCGATATAGTGAGGAACATTTCAATGATCGAAAATTAGACGATAAATTTTTAAAAAATATTAGAGAATGCGATAAAGGTAAACTGAACATTCAAACTAGTAAAATTTTACTCTTGGAATTTTTTTTCTTTTCAGAATTTTTACACGCTATCATTAATGTTTACAGTTTCCACATCTCGTAACAGGCGTTACTGCACTCTAAGTGAAGAACGTGAAATAGCACGCGTTCAACTCGAAGGCAAATCAGACTACAATCGGAGAAAAGATCGCGATCTACGTAGTCCCAGACGTAAGTCAAATAACGATAATCACCCAAGTGACAATACCAGCGATCGAAGAGATCGATGGGGAAGTGATAGATATCGCAATGATTATCCGAGGTATTCAAATCGACGGTCGAACTCACGAGATAGGTATTCTCGGTAAGTACTGGTCAAGCTGAATTTAATATTTCTTGCTTCTATTACGTATATGATGACTAGTAAAAGGTCTGAGAATGCAGAAATGAATTCGTTCGCCAACATTTCCTAACCTGCTAATCATTGAAATTTTATCGTATAATTTTTCCAATTTGAAGCTCCAAAGAAGAAACGTTTTGAAAATTAATTTCGGCGTAGAATTTCTCGATATTTTACGCTCAGAACTATTCATTATGGTCTGTTCAATTTAAACAGGTCACTGGCTTATCAATAAACAATGCTCGTTAGCCAATAGTATGTCTTAAAATAAATTTTTATAACATCTTATTAGCTAACGAGCATTGTTTATTGATAAGCCAGGGATCTCTTTAAATTGAACAGTCTGTAAATCAAAAGGTTTTAATGGAAGAGTTTCAAAATGCATTGTAATTATTCGGTATAACTTCAAATACATTCTCGTTATTTTCTACTTCGCTTCGAGTCTATCGTTGTCTTCAGTGATAAGAAACTTAAACCTGAAAACAATATTGTTGAATAGTAAAAGGTCTGAGAAGATACACGAAGGATCCAGCGTTTTTATCAATATTAATTCTCTTTGTTTTCTTTCCTAAATTTTTATCCGTAAAGGCAAACTTGAGTTCTTTCTCGCATTTCGGTGATAACAACTGGATCTGACTTCTTTAAAATATAATTAAATAATCGGTGATTGTGATATTCTTCGCCTACTTATTACTTTTGTGTTTTTTAGGCACGATTAATGAAGATTTGAAAGCGGAAACGTTTTTAAAAAGGATCCAGTTTTTTTTTCGAAGTCTCGAGTCTTTTTATAGTTTTATTCTGAAGTTTTTTTTATGTAAAGTGAAGATTTGCGTTGTCTATGAAAATATCTATTTGAAGTTCATTAGGACGTCGCGTGAAAAATTACGTTTTTTTAGTTTTTCAAGATAATGATAATTAGGCCTATGAAGTACCCAAGTAATACAAATACTCGACATTATAATATTCGCCCAAGTGAGGAGATTTGAAATTGGTTGTGTTCTGCTGAATACATTAATGTAAAGAATTCTTATTTATATCCTTTTTTATTATTTTTTTTATCTATTTATTGAGACTCCCAAGTTTAAACCAATTAACAGTATTCTGTTTGTTTGTAAATAAATCTTTTCTTTCCTACGTTTGTCAGTTTTATTCATTCTTTAATTTGAAGAGTGTGATGAAATACTTGATTTGAAATGAATTTCGGCTAGTTTCTATTTTTTATTTTCAATTCAATCAAGATTTAAGAAAAAAGATGAATTTTTGCTACGAGAAAAGGATGAGAAAAAGACAAATTCTGAAATGAATTACTGATACCGAAGCCGTTATTCGATAAAATGGTATATTTTTAAACACGTATCGAGATTTTTATAGCACAAATGAGTAAAAAACAAAAAAATAAGAGTGTATCGAAATAACAATAATATACATGTTTATAAAATGATAACAATGTAAAAATGTTGAATAAAATTAGTAAAGATACAAAAATGGGTAATGGTCGAATACAAACCTACGCATTCAGTTGGAAAAAATTATATGTAGTACTTCATTGGTAAATAAGAGTAAGGCTGCAAAATAAAAGAATTTAAAATTTATAATGTTCAGTAATTTCAAGTCCCACAGAAATATTATCTTCGGAGACTTGATCAATTTTACGTTAACTAGTTCCGTTCATCTTGGAAAGTATATTTTCTGCTTCTTGTTTGGCAGTAACATTGCCATTAGCTTTGATGTATAGAAGAGCTTCTAAATCATTTTGCACTTCAGCTAGTTTCACCGCTTCGGTGAATAATCTGTAATTTGATATGAATTACGTAGATTTTACGATTAAGAATGCTATCATTACAAATTACGCATAATTATTTATCAAACACTAATTTACTTCAATTTAACGAGGTATTTTATTTTGTTCTCTTCTTTGATTCTTCCTACGTATTTAGTCGCTTCTGATCTATTATTGTACTTCAGACAAACATCAATGAATGGCTGAAAATTGAAATATATAACGTAGTTGAATGATTTCACAACGATTCAAAAAAAGTGAAAGTAAAATTACTTCATATCCAATAGGTGATTTTCTTAGTTTTGAAAATCGATCCAGCTCAATCCAATCTTTTAGTTCGGCTAACGCTTCAATCTTCAGTCTCCAAAACCTTAAAGTGCAGTACGATTGAAATGGCATTTCCGCAGCAAATTTTTCTTCGTTTAAAAGTAAAATACATGTACTTACTTTCGATCAGAAATGCGATAGTTAATCTGCATATCTTCAGCAAGCTTATACTCTTTTAATATCAATAATTTGTAAACCGTATCTTGTAGAGAATAGTTTGAAAAATCTCTATTAAATTTATCCTCAAATTCTTTCTGTTTAGCCAACAGTTTCCGTTGTTCTTCACAAAGAATCATATTTACTTCATTCCTCGCTTTTTTATAGCATTCTCTGGCACTTTCCAACATTGTCCCTCTCATGGAAAAATTCTTCATTGAGAAAGAAATAAAGTTGTAACATAATTTTCATTACTACTTATCAAGACATGTAATAAATCATACCTCTGGGTTGTATGCATTTCGAATGTGGATCGCTGCTATTTCATTGTTATCATCTTCCTGTCGATAAATATTCAATAATGCTTCTTTGTTAAGTTCTCTGCAGTGCTTTTTATATAACGCATAAACTGATGATTCTTTTCGAACTTCCATCTGAAATATTGTGTAAATAAAATTTCGAATTGATCAAATAAACGAAATTAGTATATGAGAGAAATTTATTAAAAATAGTTTATACTAGTACATAATTCCTATCATAGTGAATTTTTTAATGGATGCTTTCTTATATAATATGAAATATTTACTTGAAAATCTTTCATGGTCATTTTCGGTTGCATGGTAACGATGACTACACTAATTAAATCTGTATTACCACTATAAACAGCTTTATCTAATGCCTCTGTATATTTTTGTAATTCTAATAGTAGATTAACTTGTAGAGCTGGTCGAGGTTCGTAGTCGATCAACTGAAACATGAAAAATAAAACATGACAATAAAGTTGAAAAACGAATATTTTGTATTACTGAGCAGAAGTTATACTTTCACAGCGAGAGTGTTACGACCAACTTTCATCGCATGTTTCGCTATTTTGATATAAGATACGCCGGAATTTTGACCCAACTTTTTCGCTATTTCTTTGGCAACCAGTTCTTTATTAGAATTGTCCTGCGAAACTTTGTAAAATGCCCAATGCTCCAAAATTCTACTGGAACCTTCTTCGTTACTTAATCGCATATATTTTGCAGCTTCAATAGCTACGTAGTAAAGTCGCCTTGCAATTAATCTATCCAATAGATTTTTTAACGTGAGATATTCGTACCTAAGAAAATTTTTAGTCAAGGAAAACATATCACTTGAAAACTATTTGCAAAAAAATAAAAGTCAAAGGATACTGAGGGTATGTTAAAAAGATTCCTATTTTTGGATCACGAACAGCATTAAGAACTCTCAGAGTTCGACACATTTTAACGTATTCATCAGGATTGAAATTTTCGGCGAATGTCTTTCCAAATTGAGCAGCCTAAATACAAACAGTATCGTACGTGCATCAAGATTGATGATATAAAACACGAAGATTCGAAACGTATTACTCACTTTCATGAGCATTTTTTGATTTTCAGGTTTAAATTCATGACTAGCCGCTTCTACACATTGATTTATTGCTGTATTCAAATGAGAAGTAACCATTCGTATGTATTCATCCGCATGATGACTTTTTTTCTAATAAACAAAAAAAATTAATTATTTTCCAATTAACATGTTCTATAAAAGAGTACCTAGAATGTAGAAACTTTACTTGGAATTGTTTCGAAGCTTCGAATAAATAACAACCAGGGCTGGTGCTATTTAAACGATATAATTCTAATATCACAGAAGGAACGGGTTGAATAATTTCAGTGTTGAAGGTTGATATGACTCGGACACAATCTATTTCAGGCACTAATTTAATAGGATAATGATACAAATATTGCAACTTATCTTCAGTTCGACCTATTATCAAGACGGAATTGTCCCAACAGCCAACAACAGCTTCTGAACCGCACCTGAATTGAAATTATATTGAATAAAACATGATATTGAAGTCATTACACTGAAGTTTCGAAGTACCAAGTGAGTTGAGATGGCCTTCCTGAATTACGCATATCATAACTGCGATACTGTTCCCTCAAATTAGAGGATCCAATCCAAAGTTGTTCTTGACTATCATACAACGCTACATATTTGTAACATGGTGACACCGCGATATCCGTGACAAAGCTACCTCTTTCTTCATTTTTGTATTCAAGAGTCTACAATTAAGGGTATTCTTTCATAAAATACTTCTGCTGAGTGTATATTTCAAAACTACTTTATAATTAATTACTTTTTGGACAACTTGAGCTTCGGATATATAAAATAATTCAGTAGTTTTTGATAACAAAACGAAAGTTTGTCTTTCTTCGCATATTACAGCCCAAGAATTCGGCAAATCCATAGTTCCTAAAACAATCAACAAATGCTGTTAGTAAACCACAATTAACGTAAATTTCATGCAATAAATTTACCTGGAGTTTCTTTTAATTTTCTAACTTTTACATCGAAAACATTATTCGTCAAAAATAATCTATAAGCTCCAGTAAGCACACAGACACCGGTACCAACAGCCGTATGGAATATATGCGCATCGATCACTCTAGTATCCTCTACTTCCTACATTAGAAGTTTCATTAATGAATGATACAACACAATAGTTTTAAAAAAAAATAGAGCACCTGTCCCATTCTGAACGCGTGTAAATAATTGCCATATATACTATAACGAAGTACTTCTCCATTTTCTTGAACACATAGTAATTCTTCTGTGGAAGACCAACCAAGTTTCATCAACTGACCACTATTCCACTGCAAAACCAAACAAATCATGTAGCTTTTCAACCAATAAATCAAACCTAAACTAATAAATATACCCACCAAAATAGATGATATTAATTGACCAGATGACGAATAAATGGTAATAATAGGTTTGCTTATACGTTTTAAAGCTTTTCTATTAGGTCTAATACGATCTTTAATCACAGCAATAGGTCCACCAAATCTAGCAGGAACAATGTCTACAGTATCCAGATTCACCTCATCACGCCAATCCATTTCATATACGTCGACTTTTCTGAAAACGTAGAATGTTTTCGAGGTATAGAACAGTCTTGTATCATGGATAATAATTATTCGAAGAGTAGGAAGCAATACGAACCTAAAGTATCCATTTTTACCATAAATATCCCAGTCAGCGGTTAGTAGGGCGGTCATTGGTGATTCTGTTTCGTTTCAGCAAGACGTTTCGTCTGGTTGTTTAATTGAACGCGTATTAGTGCATAATTACATTTGAAAATGAATGAATAAATACATTATCAATTCATTTCTTATTTAGAAAAAAAGAAAAAAGTATAAAATGATAACAGTTATCAAATTTATGTTCATAGTCATCCAAGCGCCTATCGTCTATGGTCCGCAATATCATTTTCTGCGCATGCGTGCGAACTTGGAAAAATGTTTTCATCTTGGACTTATGGTTATGGTTATGATGAGGTATTTTTTCTTCATTATGATTTTATGAAAATGAAATACAATGCATTGTGATTGTAATAATCATAAATTACTGAAATTCAAGACTTCTGTTTTTTCATTTTTTTCTTTTATCTAACTTAGAGTTCAAGACATCAAGTGAAAACTGCATTTGTTTCTTATTTCTTATAAAAACTTGGAAACTGGAAATTTTTAGAAAATTTCTTACACGCTTTTAGCGACCCTTAACTCAGAAAATATCGCACACAAACAATTTTTTAATAACTTTCTGAATAATTCAAAAAAGATCACATTAGCCTACCTTTAGGCTAAGTCAAGGATGGAAGAACGAATGAATTTTGGTTCTCGTTCTTGTTATTGTTCAAATGAATCAAAATTTTTGTTCTTGTTAGTTTTGTTTTTATTCAGGATTTGTAAACTTTACTCTCGTTTTCTTCTTGTTTTTCACGGTTTTCAAAATATTCTTCTCGTTTTCTGTTCTTGTTCTTTATTTTGTTTTTGTTTGGTTCTCCATTCTCGATCTTGTTGGTTTTTGCTGGACAACTCAACCCCCCAAATTTTTGAAAATTTGTTTGAAAGTCGTCAAATCAATAAGAAATCTCTAAAATGCGCTTAAGAAAAAAATAGGCAAATAGTTGATCTTGTTCTTACTCTTGTTCTTTCAAACGATTTTTAAGGTTGTTTTATGTTCTTCAAAAATGATAAAATTGTTTTCATTGTTCTTGTTTTAGTTTTGTTTTTCGATCACTAAACTTCGTTGTTCTTTTTTTCGTTCTTGTTCTCTAACATCGCATGTTCTTTACGTTTTTGGTTTCCGGTTCTTCGTTGTTCTGCAATCTCTGGGCTAAGCAGTTCGTGCAAAAAATCGAAAAGCCTAATAAAATTTGTTTTTCAAACTGTTTTTGCTATAGGCTAAATAGCAACCGAACATTTCTCAGAATGATCCAATTAAAAGGTCTAGGCTTTAAGCTATGCACGAAGAATTTATAAATTGGGCAATTTCTTTTACTTGTGTTCACTTAAAATGATACTTGAACAACTGAACACAACTCATTACTGATCACGGTACAAACAAGTAACAAGTGGCCCATATTTTATATTAAGTATTTTAAATAAATGTTTGATTCAAGTGCAAATTTAGTCTAGATGCTTGCCTTTACTTATTCGCATACCTAGTTAGCAGTATTCCACTATAGTAACAACTGCGTGAAAATAAATATAAATATTTGATAATGTCCAACCATTTAATAAAGAAATTGTACTTACGGGGATTCAGGTGTGCAATTACATGGATATACACTCAAATTTACTATTTTACGAGACAAAGATAGAAGCGCCCTAAGGGTAGTATATTTGTTACCTCATCATCGACCTTTCTTTTTTTACTTCTTGTTCAATCCCCTTTCTATCAGAAATGTTTGTTGCAGGGGTTTCAAATAACGAGAAAAATCTTCACCCAATTTACTACTATAATTTTATTATGGTAGGTATTATCAAGTTATCATTCATATTCAAAGCCAAGACTTTTCAAAAATATACGCGAATGAAAAACATTTCTTTAATTCCAGTTCACATGTTTACTTTATATGATAGAAAGACTTCAATAAAAGGCTTATCTTTGACAGTTTTTTTTATTGAAATAAAATTTGGACACACCTTGCACGGAATAGTGAGGCCTATCAGAAAGAAACGAAAAGGGCGACTAAGCGCATGTATGTGAGAGGCATGGACTTTGCCATTATACCTACTCTTTTCTACCTGCGTTGTTGGATCAAGTCAAAAAGGAAGAATGTAATTTTCTCAATATGAGTCCCATGAGAATTTTTCTTGGTCTCCCTTTCTGAACAGTATTGGACCAAGCGTACTATTCGCTGTCACTTCTGTTACAAGAATTCATTCTTTCGTTATTTACTGTTAATTTCGATTTGCCATTGCTACGTATTAAAAAGCTTTAAACTTTTTTCATGAGGGTCGTATTATTTATTAATGCTTTTCTCTTCCTTGAAATAATATCTTCACGAAACATGCATGCTAATTAAATGAATTAAATTCATCTTGGAAGGTTTGCGTTATTTTTATTAGAAAATTTAACACGTTTTATGCACAGAATTAGCTTAGATTAAGTAGTATAGAGATGTACATATATATATATATTGCATCGTTTGTAAATTTCAAATGATTTAAAAATAACGTTATGACATATTAATGCGGACATCGACAAAGGAAACTGTATTTTAGAAGTGTGAATTTTGTCGTTGTAATATTTTCTCATCTTGAGGGATACGGAATTTTGAAGACGTTTAGGATATAAGCCGTCATCGGCCGGTCCCTCTGGACATTAGAATCCTTTTTCTGCGGTCTTACCACCGTTATACAGACTCTTCAGTACGCTCTTCGCTATCTACAAGAAGACATCCCATGAATAATAATGCACTTTCTTTGCACCCTTTTTATCGCCGTTTCTTTAACATTTCAAGACATTTTTGTTGCGTTAAAACATTTTACAACAATCCCCATTCATTGTCATATTCCGTATCTATTCAACTAACTAACGCCTTCGTTTGTTGAATATATACTATGCTACGAACAAATCGGTCGTATTAGTTATCTAACACAGCTCATCCTATTGCGTTAAATATTTTTCATTTTCTAAATAGAATTTTTCATGTATGCTCTATGAGAAGAACAGTCCAGAGATCGTATCTATAACAAAATAGTATAAAAATACTTCATTGCAATTATTGAGATTTTAATCTTCTTTTGAATATCCTCAAAGTCAAGCTACATAGTAACGACATTTTAAAAATATATCAGAATGAAATTACAAATTTAAAAATTCATGAAAAAATATTTATAACTAATCACATTCCAGCACGTTTTCATTCAAATTATGGTTTTAATATTAATTTATTTATACATTTTTCAGTCATATCATTACGGTTTTGTTTTGTTTTGTTTTGTTTTTTTTTTTAACAAAAAAAAGACTTAGTTTTTAGGTTGGCGTTTAAAAAACTCAATTAAAACTAGTTTTAAACTGGCTTTAAATAAAAAATGAAATTTTATTTTAAGCATTTTTTGTGCGCGACGAAATGCACCACAGTTTTTATTATCATGTAGCTACAATGTATCTCTTTTTCTGCTCGTTTCAAGAACTCTACAAATTTTTCGTTGATTTTGATGACTTTATAATTTTAAATTCAAGTTTTTCCAGTAAATCTTGTTTTGTTCAATTTTTAGCGTTGGTTAACTATAGTCTAGTTTCGATGTTTTTTGTTTTCGTTTTTACCTTTGTATTTTTTAGTAATAATAAAAGTGAAAATTGAATGTTTTTTTGATTTTTTTGTCAAATTTTATTTTCTAAACATTGACCAATTTAAATTTTTTTTAATTTGGAAGAAAAAACGTGTTTTTTTTTTTTAATCTCTGGAAAAACGGTGTTTAAAACATTTTTGATTTGTTTTCTCACTGTTTTAGACACTTGTTTTAAACATCGAACCCCTGAAATACATAGAAACAAGTTGCCAATCTCACATTTTTAACACGAAAAATTAGCATCTCGCGAAGGGGGTACCAGAATCAAATGAACACGCCTCTGTATCAGCCATTTTCGAAATCATTTTATACATTAAATGCTACCAGCCCACCTTTTTTGCAACAAAAAATTCTTATTTCATATTGGGGTACGGGGAGGTTATAATTAAAAGACCACCCGGTACCTACTTACATGGGACTTACTCCTTGTTTTATTTATGATAGGAAAATCATCTCACATGAGTGTAACAAAAGTTGCTTGGTTTGCCTAATGAAGGCGAATCCAGTGAAACTGAACATTATTCTTATTTCAGAATTATTTTCATCAGTATTTGTAGAAGTAAGAATACATGTATTTGAGTTTTTAATCCTCATTATTGTATCTCAGAACTTGAAGAATCCAAAGTAATTTCATGGCACTGAGTATGCACTAATTTAGGAGAAATTCTATCGAATTCTTTGTACAGTGTAATCTTGCACCATTTCATTAATACTTAATTATTACAGTTTCTTCGGATATTTGACCTCAACAAAGTTGAAGGTATAGTTTACAAAGCCTCCTTTCGTTAACTGCTTTCTACACAGGTTACAACGTCATTGCTTACATAATTTACGGCGACCAGCAAATGTAGGCCTAAATGTACGTCATGTGTGAAAAAAATCGAAAAATTCAAGGTCCATTTGAAAGTAGTCTGTATAAATAAAAAAAGCGTGTCTGTGTATAAGGTTTTGTCTGACAGTTGAAACGCCTAAAAAAAACTATGTATCCTATGCGCGGGAAAAATTGAGAAAATTTTCACTGGAACGTACGTTGTTCAAATGTAAAATAGCAATTTGCTATAATGAGCTTTCGACTTTATAAATTAAATTACAAAAATGGGCAAATCATGCGAATATCTGATATGCGCTCCGCCATTAACCCATTTTAATGTATAACGTACGTAATAGGGTAGCTAATAAAATAAAATTAGATAACTACATTAGCGAAAGGAGCATTTGAAAATGTAGGCGAGTTTTGTATTTTTACAAAAGCAGTACAAGTACTACAGAAGAAAAAAAAGTATATACATAAGGAAGACGAGTGAAAAAAAAGTTAAAAATTCTTTCGTAAATGTGTTATCATCCCCTGACCATAAATAAGAAAGCATATGTGGGCGTTACTGGATAAAGGGTAGCCATGGTAGAATTGTACTTTCCCCATCCCCAGTATATACCCTTCGAACGCCGTCCCTTCGCAGAATAAAGGCTAACAACAACATTATAGTTAAAGTGTCTGACATTTGGGTGCCATTTTCCGTCGTAAATAGCTTCGCATAATAGCGTAAATTTCTTTGTTTTGATTCGGCCGTTGTACTTTTATGGATAGCAATATGTTATGTTAGAAAACAGCTTTCAAATTTTTATAAGCGTGGTTCGCATATGAATTGAATGTCAACGTTTACCTTTTATATATATACGAGAATACGACCTCCAACATGTAGATAAAATTTGTTTTTTTTTTTTTCTCGCAAACGAAATGTCATATCCGTGTGCCATTTTGTAAATCGGTTTTACTCTCGGGGTAACATTTAATCAATTTAAAGTCTTTGCCGCGTTCAACGAAGACCTAATTAAAATGCTGTGGCAAACTAGGGTGGACAGTTCTTCGCGTCAAGGCTATTATTAAATCCGATGTTGGCGAAGTTGCATCGCTAAAAGCTAATGTAATTAAGTTGGCCATTTAATTACCAAAGCACAGAACTTCTTCAAAGACGCTTTATAACCTCGATTTCGAAACTCTTCTGTTCTTCTATTTTAAACCTTCTACCTTTTTTTTTTCACACATTAACCCTTTCCATTTTACTCTACTTAGACGTAATATTTCAAGTAGGTACGTACAGGAAATCATTTTTATAATTTTTATATTGGAGCTATTGTTCGTACTACAACAATGCACTACAGTAGATGAGGTAAAGAGGTGGCGAAAATTTATCTTCGTAAACCGTTCATTTTACATTATTTTTGATACCTTGTAACCATATACGTAGGTACATTACATACCTAAGGTTACCCTTTTTTTATTTCTTCTTTTCTCTCTCAATCCTTCGCAAACCAGGTGTTGGAACCTGAGTGAATCGAAACTATTGGATATGGTGTGGTGCAACCGTCGGGCTAATTCATAAGCATTGGCTTATCATATGTTACTTGTGAGCATCTATGACATATTCCAAATGCTTTGGAACCAATTGAAAATTACCCACTTCGTATCTCGATACTATTAAATAAAGTTTTAATCAATATAATTTAATTTTTAAGACAAGGTATAGGCCTAAGTACATAAGTATATGCAGAAAACTTACAGCAACCCAAAACAGAGCCATCAGCTACCAATACCACATACTCCTGTAATAAGGAATTATCAGTATCAAGTTATTATTACAGAAAAAAAAAGGAAACCGTAAAACGGAGAGCCCTCAGCAATGTTACGTGCTTAAGGTTATTATTATAAAATATTGGCAAAAAAAAAAAATACTAACCAAAAATATGCATCGGTACAATTCGACGTCAATATTTATTTTATCTTTTACTCGCTACATTTTACTTCATGGTACCTATATCGTTAAATGTAAAAGGAGCCGATTATTCTGGGGTTTAACCCCTCAAGTTCACCACATGGTGTATTTGCACGAGGGTTAGGAAGTTTTTTTTCTTAATTTTTTTGTCTATCTGTCCCTAACACTTTTTATGTTCAACCCTTTACGCTCTAATTTTTTTCTCAGCATGATCTCTGCTGTAGTGAATTGTACGATATTTTAAATACATTGAAGTGTTCGATGATAAAAGAACCATTGAAGACGATTTTTTGATTTTTATATTAACCAACCATATCTACCGAGTTTATTTGATCCATTTGCGAGGTGATTTATTAAATATTTTTCATTCTAACCACTTTTCGAATTGCAGTGATAAAATTTTGGAAAAAATTACTATACAATTGGTAAAACTCGCAAAAATGATGATAACTATACATACATACGTTTGGCATCACTAAAAATCTTAGATAATTTTATTTACTTAATTAAAAATATTAGATTCATCGACAAACATTAACGTTGCAGAAGCAATTTCTTTAGGTTTATAATTTTAAAATTTACAATAAGCGTTTTCGATACACTATTCACATTTTACGCCGAATTCGCACTTTAATATAAATTGACAAAATTGTGGAAACAAAAAATTTTACGATAACAGTAAAATATTTTACAACCGAAGTTACACTCGAAGTATTTTCAATGGTACCAGTATTTGTTTCTTATGAGAAAGTTATACCTGAGGGAAATGCCTACGTATACCAAAACTAAAAAGTGAAAAAAAAAAAAAAAAAAAGCAAACTAAAATAACATTGTAGACCTATTCGAAGGTATTTCTAAAATGGCTATCCCTTTCCGATAGCTTCGTTTATGTCATCGTTTAGTGGAACTTTATTCACCCTAAAGGACTTGACCTTATCGGTTTTTACTTGCGATAGAATAATATTACAATTTGGGCGTATTTTCTTATTGCAAAGGACACCATAGGTTGGAGTTGGTACTGAGTACCACTGTTTGTAATTTCATTTTGTTATTGAAAATGATCTTAGTGTCGATGTCGAGTTCAAAACAACGACCTCAATCACTTACATACCATTTCTACGTAGGTACGCTTTTCACGACGGAACGACATTTTTTTTTACGAGGGTAAAAATCTGCGCTAAAAGTACTTTAAGAACCCCTTATGCATTCGGACAACGACATTACGTAATGTTGGTAGCCGATTACTGATATGCTAGGGGTAACAGACGAGGGACTTCTACTGGGACATGACATCTCGGCCAACATCATTCATCATTCTGTTATGGCATGGTAAGACGTGCCAGGACACTGCGCTCAAATCTCAGGACTATGTTTCATCCTTTCTTCTCTTTTACTCTCCCGGCACCGTGGTCGCTTTTTCTGTTACCGCTTTTCCGTGCTCGTTTTCCTTTTCTTCTTCATCTTATAATGTGCCACCGACGTACGCTCGACGCGATGAATCTTTTAAATCCGTCCAGCCTTGTACACCCTTTTCAGGGTGACCATCTGCATAATGACGTCATTCTTGGCTTCGAATTTTTATTATAGGGTTACTGGAAAAGTGTTTTTATTTCTATTTTTCATTTTTCATTTTTCATTTTTCAAATCGATTCAATAATGGCGCTTAATAGGTGTAAATATGAAGCAGTTGGTTGATTTATATCAATTATTAGAATACCACGACCAGAGATTAGTTAATTTTTGCCATATTAAACATTTTCTCAGAGAAATTTGTTTTTGCGATGCTATTATGAGGTGAGTGCTGACATATGATTGGAAATTTATACAATTGAATGAAAATAATGAGTTAGAAAAAAGGAATACATTAATATAGAGGTTGGTGCTTGAGTTTTTCTGTTGCCAATAGAATCAAGAATGAGCGCAATACATAAGTTATAGGAAAATTTACTGATTGTTCACGCTAAAAATGAAAGTAATTACTTATGATTATTCATTCATTATTAGCGATATTAATTTCAAAATGATTCTAAATTTGATTTCAAGTAACCACAATGGTAGGAGCATTTTTCTCAAGAAGAATAGAAGCATAAAATAGAATATTATTAAAATTTTGAAAGCAACGGTCGTGATTTAAAAATTTAATTTCAATCTAATCAATTTCAAAATTCGATTAATATTAAATCAAGTTACCTAATGACGGTTTCCTGAGTAATATGTATTACTTACTGAACTTATTTCAAACAGCCTCACTTTAATACTGTAAATTTCAATTTTAATCAAATTTTTATCGTTATTATTATTTCCTAAAAACTATAAAGTTATAAATAAAATAAAATTGTAAAAATATTACTAAAACTAATGAGTTTATTTGTAATTACATAAGTAATTACAACAATACATGCATAATACTATTTACTGGGTTTACCAGTAATTTATTCTTATCAGTTGATAGAAGATGACTGATAAGGCCTTATGATTCTCGAAAAAGTTCTACATCGTGCTGTTGTGTTTCAATTGTCATTTAAATTTCGTGCTTTTACATTTTCAAAAATAGTAATACTGTGTTTTATAATGTCAAAGGTGAAGCTCGAGTTAGTACATGTCTTTTCATAGGCTTATGTAGTACATACATATCACTATCATTATGTAATCATTACGTACATATTTTTGAACAGCTATTTTTCCGAAGCTCAGCTACGTTTTGGTTTCGCGGAGTAGATGTTGTTTTGATACCAGCTTTGTAAATGAAGAGATGAGCATAGTACAGATCACTCATATCCAATCCATCGGTAGTAGCAGTTTTGCCACGAAGTGGATCTCCTGTAGCACGAAGTGTATGTGATCTTTTCACTCACCGTACTACTTACGTTGATTTTTTTTTTTTCATACTGAGATGATTAATGGCAAAGGTACGTCTGGAAATCACCTCCATGAAGTCTTAAGCCATCGTCATGCTATTTGCCGATGACATTTTTCGAAAACAATGCACATACTCGGAATTCCGTCGTATCGTACACACGCTGAAATAGGGGAACAGCTTGCGTGGGTTGAAAAAAAAAGCAAAGAGGCTGTTATTTTCTGATGTCCCTATACCTAACGGAATATTCAAGCTTCGAACGATGAATATAATATTTTGAAAAATCTGCAACTTGACGGGCTACATCAATCAAGCGTATATTTTATTCTTCGGTCGAGTTATTGATGGTCGATCGGTAGCATCTTCTGTTTATTTTTCTCTTCCGCTTTCATAAACATATACTTACTCCATGTACGTACCTATGCGATAAATCTACTATACCCGAATATGTGTATATAAGTTTCACCATACAACCAACCGAACACTTTTTCGTGCAAACATTCCGAAAAGAAAACGTTGCTGACGAAAGGGTGGTCGATAAAATTTTAATCGCGAATGTTTAAAATGTGGTTTTTTTCGAATTTACATTACTTACATTGTCGGTCTCGCAGCATCGTATCGTGGCACACTTCTCTGTACACGTCGTCGTCGTCCTCCTCGTGAATGGGGGACCTCGTGAAAGAAGGGTTTTTTAAATTAATGCAGCGCGGAAATGATTCTACTACCTGAGTCAACGGTACTATTTTTCTTATTTTAAGCCGTGTCGGCGCTGTCTGAATATTTTAACGGGACATCTGCATTATTTAATTCCCGTCCCAAAAAAGGGTTAAGGGTATTTTTTTTTTTTTTTTTTTTTTTTATAAATCACACATACGACTTTATATACAACGTATATGTAGATATCGAGGTATCGTATCGTATCGTATCCTACCACGATATTAGATAGGTAAGGTATATAATACATGTACACACACACACACCACACCATACGTTGAAACGAGAAAGTCATTCAGTAACGGACCCCTACGGCCAATTTATATATTTGTAGAGTGAAGTCACCGCTTATTTCGATCAGACAGTCGAGCCGCACGCCGCCGTTATGCTTTGAAACATTCGTACATCTACATACACAGCTTCTCGAAGTGTGTTCTGCGCTATTTTATTAATAGTACATATTCTATATGTATGTATATTATTATAGTTTTAAAGCTACATACATACGTAGACGTACGAAGTAGGCTAAGTTTATCAGTAAAGATGCCAAACTTATACAGTTAGTTTTGTATCTTTTGGCTTGATTTGACTCGTCGACGGTCGGCAGTGTATAGCGGTGGCCTTTATCACGCCTTAGTAACAATGTTGGTATTCGACTTGATATTCCCCTGTTGTATGATCTATGTGTGTGTCTGTGTAGATAGGTCCCGAAACTTTAAGATGAAGATGATGAGGACACATATAGAGCCATAGATATCATATCATACCTACCTGTACCCGTATACTTAGTAGCATTTTAATGGAAATTGGTAATTTGGTAAACCAGTTTGACTGGAAATTGTGAACTATGCGAACAGATGCGTGATGTGCGAAGGTGCGAGAAATTTTCAGTCTCAAAATACACGATGACGTTATTGCCGATAAATGTACTCGCGTGTGCGACTGACTTCGTTCACCTTTTCATTTTTTTTTTTTTTTTTTGTTATCTTTTTCTTTCTACGTACTCATGTAGTAGGTACCTATGTACATAGCTACTTACCTCCCAAATGACGAATATAATAAAAACTCATTTAAATTCGTTCAATATTCAAATCACGAGCACGTGAATTTTACTCGTATTTCCTCGCAACGACAACCACATATCGAACAGGTTTTAATTAACAATAATATGGACGTGTGTGCGTGCTTGTGCTGAAAACAAAATCCATTTAGAATCGAATTAAATTGAAAATTTTTAATGGAAAAAGTAAATACAGTATGGTACGAGGTGAGCCAGAAAAACCGAGACGAATTCCTCTCTTGGGAATAAGGAAGACGTTGTAGTACGTAGCACGTATAATGAAAGTTTTTACTCTCTTGTACACGAATACGAATCTCTATTCTGATTAATTGAGTGCTGATTTTCAAGGTTATATTTTGACGTCGTAAACTCCATTCTCTATTCGAAGAGATTTCGATTTATCAACCGTGTATTACTGTAACAGTCTGTTACCTATAAATGGCGTTTCATTTTTCATATTATCATCTATCGACTATTCTACTCTAGGTTAGGTACCTTAATTACTATCGTGTATGTTTAGCTTTTCAGCTGTGATATCCTTCTAATTCTTCGTCTTCATCCTGTTCCGGAATCACATACATATATAGATATAGATATACTATAAGGCGTGAATTGTCGTATCGTTGTGGTCGATTTGTCAGCATATTATTACTATCTTCGATTCGAGTACACATACACACAAAGGGTGTTAGCTATTTTTCAAATACGCTGATGAGTTGTATTTTGTCGACTGTGCATTGTCTCCTTTGACATTTGTAAGATACGCAGAAGATCGATGCTGATAAGAAATTGATTATTAATAGAACTAACCAAGTAACCGGGCAACTTATGTAATTTATCTTTATAAAGAAGCCGAGTCGACTTAAAATGATCTGAATGTAAACGATACGATATAGTCTTCGGTTTACTTTGGTATAGATACTTACGTTGCATTTGACTTCATTAACGTAATACATATATTACTGGGGTAATTTTATTTTTATATTATTTCGATGATGTAATTATATAATTTTTTGTTTTTTTTTCGCAGAATATACAGACGCGAATACTTTTCGAAACTTTTACGAAAGGATGAACACATTAAGAATAAAAAGATCAGAAAAATGTCCGATTTCGTGTCCCGAGATGTTTTTCTAGGAGGTTCGTGTAATCCAACCACTTGGAGACAAGATGAGGCCATTCCGATACTTGAAAAATTTGGCATATCATATTTTAATCCGGTTAGATGGAATTTTATACTTTATTACATTTACTTTAACTAAGTTTTTGCTTTTTTTTTTTATTTTTTTTTATTTATTTATACTTACTTATTATATTATATAATTCGAATTGAAACATTACCTATGTATTTTCGTATCTAATGTAAAGGAATTTTCATTAGCAAGTATCGGAATGGAGTCCGGAGCTGATCGAGGCCGAACACTATGCCAAGCAAAATTCTAGTATGTTACTTTACGTCATCAACAATCAAACTAGAAATGTGGTCAGTTTAATCGAAACGGTGAATTTTTTGGGCAGTCGTAAAAAATTGGCGATTGTTATCGATTTCTACAAAGGTCCCGGACAAAATATCGCTTCGGAGAGCATATCGGTTGAGTAAGTTTTACTAATTTTCCAAACCATTATCGCCATACATGCAACTTGTCATACAGATCTGGATTATTTTCATTTATTACGTTATAATATTTTTTTTTATCTTATTTTCAGCGAATACAACGAATTGAATAGTAGTTTGGTGTTATCGAAGCAGTTAATCGAAAGAAGAAAAATACCAGTATTCTCTGAAGTGCCTGAAGCTGTAATGTATGTCGTTGATGTAAGTCAAGTCACCATAGCTATTTTTTTGTTTATTTTTTTTTTTTTTTCATTTTATATAAAAGTTTATTAATCTGGGAAAATAGTGATTTGAAAGTAGAAATGATACATTTCTTGTACTAAAGACCACAGTCTCAACTTAAAAATAATGTTCACTAGGTGAAAAACTTTATAATCAAAATTTTAAAATAAAAATGAAAAATATCCAATTGAACTTTATCAAGATCTACGATAATGGTTCTTTTTATAGTTTGTTCAATTTAAATTGAACGCTGGTTATCAGAACAAGAATATAAACAATATGCTATGAGCCAATAAAATCGCTAGAAATCCAATATCGAACATATTTCTAGCAATTGGATTGGTTTGTATCGATTGTTTACATTTTTGTACTAATAACCAGGGCTTAATTTAAATTAAAACACTATACAAGCGTTTAAATTTGTAAAAGCGATATAAAGAAATTAAAATATTGAAATTTAATTAAATTGATTGCTAAAAAAATATTTGTATTTTCGTAAGGAATAGTTCGTAATTGATATTTTTGAGAAATTTATATCTATAGTTCGTTCCAATCGACAGGTAACTAAATATGCTCAATTCTGCAATTCAAATTCTCTTTATCAAAATGCATTTTTTCGCTTAATTCTATTGAAATCCTGCAATCGAAATGGGGTAATGATAAAAATGATCAATCACTGAAACGATAACAGGAATGTGCATTGTTTCAGCGGATGTTTTGACTAAATAGAGAACAAAATTACTCGTAAAAAATGGGAGATTTTAGCTGCAGAAATGAGCATTTAGTCCCTTCTCGATTGGAACGGACTACAGAACAATAATAAAATTAAACCAAGTGGCTGCTTATCGGATTTGTTGAATTGTATTTTCACTCAGGCTTTCTTATTTTTTATGAATTTCTAGCTTCAACCAATTTAAAAGAATTAATTTTGAAATAAAAATTAAAAATAATTTTATGCAGCAGATCAGGATTAGCCAATCACAATATAGTAAACAAACCAAACAGTGATAAGAAGACAACAAATCCGATAAGCGTCCATTTTGTTTAAGATTCGTATTAAATTTCAATACCAATTTTAATTCGTGGTAAAAATAGAACCGACTTTCGAACAACTTTGAAATTTATATGTCTCTTCTGTTAGAGTTAGAATCTTAGTCTGAATTGAGTATCATTCTTTAGGATGGCAAACAAGAATCTCAACGTGCTGCAGCTTTTCAAGCCTCATCTTTATCGTCATTGTAATATTTATTTCCAAAGAAAATCAAATTATTATGGACTATATAGAAGAGGGATATCCCCAACTTTTCCGAGACAAACGCCATTTACTCTGGCCAATATCAAACCAATTCTATTCGATGCAAAATCTACCTCTATTTCTACAGTTCTACAAGTCTCCGACCATTCACAATTATTGATACATATTATTTTTACTTTCAGGTGGTTCATAACTCGAATAAAAAAATTGAGGATTTGAAAAATGGCCAAAGAATCATGTAAGTGAACAGTGCTAGAATTTTGTGTAATTTAAGAAGAATAAAATCGTTGTAATATTTAAAACAATTATTCCTATGACGTTTAAATTTCAATAATTAATTTTTTTGAAAAAGTGTAAACGTGATAAAAATAAAATAATCATTTCCAAAGTCTTTTCTACTCCCACTCACCCTCCTACCACCATTTGACCGGCGATTTATGATGACGAGTAATCTTTTCAATTGTTCTTCCTTGTTCTTGTTTTTGCAGAGTGAGCTTTTTTTATATTTTTGGTTTGTTCACATTATATATCAGTAAGCAATGTTGAAGTGTTTTTGTTCTCCATCTCGTTATTGTTCTTCAAACAAAAAAGTAATCTGAGTTCTTTGTTCCTGAGTTAGCAATTTATATTATTTAGACGAAAATATTTGCAATATACTTCAGAGGAGTGTCAATATGAGCTGAATAATATAACAAAACTTGAACAAAACAAAGAAATTTCAAATTCCTTCAGGTATTATTACTAAAATGAAAACGAGAGGATTTGTAAATTTTGTTCTCATTTTATTCTTGCTCTTCACGGTTCTTGAAATATTGTTCTTTTTTTCTGGGCTTATTCTTTACTAGATTTTGTTTGGTTCGCTGTTTCGTTCTTATTGTTTTTTTCTTTTCAATTCAATCTTCAAATTTTTGAAAATTTGACTAAAAGTTGAAAAATTGATAAAAAAATTTATGAAAATCAGAGGAGAACCTTGGGAAAAAAATCACTAAAACGCGCTTAATTATTGCTATAAATCGAGGAAATATCAACTGAAACTCAATAAAAAGAACGGAAAACAGTTGTGCTCATTCTTGTTCTTGTTTTTCCAAATGAATTTTCAAGGTTGTTTCTTGTTCTTCAAAAATGTTAAAATTGCTTTCATTATTCTCGTTCTTCAATTACTCAACTTTATTTGTTGTTCTTTTTTTCGTTCATGTTCTCTAAAATCACGTTTTCTTTACGCTTTTGATTCTTGGTTCTTCGTTGTTCTTCCATAGGCCTATCTTGTTTTTCATGCTGTTTCTTCATTCCTTGATTCTTCTTATTTTTTTCCAATTTATCGTTTTGTTCCCATTCTTGCTGTCATTTTAAAACGAATACTGATTCCACCTTGTTCTAATTTATTCTTCGTTCTGTTCTCTTACCAGTTATCGCTACATTTGACTTCTGACTTTTAAAATATAAATAAACTTGAAAAAAATTATTTTCAAAATGACTCGGTTCTTTATTATGTTAATTTTTCTCGAAAATATCATTACTAGTAGTTTTTCGTAGTATTTTATTATCATGTTTTTCTGAAAGAGCTACAAAAATAATCATTCTCACTTTCTCAAGCTTTGAAGTTGTTTGGAATAGTAAATATAATACATAATTGTAGTATTTCAATTCAACCGGTGGAATTACAAACATCCTATCGAGTAGGTACTATTTACAACGTTTCACCAGTGTTTCAAAAACTGAATTAAAAAAAAAAATTCTCATTATTCGAATGATTTTTTCAAAAATTCTATATACAAAAAATCGTTATCGGTCAAATTGAATTTAAACCTCATCGGTCCTCCCTTCCTCCAATCTACCATTCCAAAGAAAACAATAATTTAAAGTCCTCGTTCCTTAGCATACATTTCATTTCGTTCTAATTAATGCTGTTTGATGTTTACTTTTTATTCATAATTATTATTTATATTTTTCAGAAAAATGAAAGAAGCATTTGAATCTCTTGATACAGAAAAATGTGGTTTGATCAGTTCAAAAGATGTAAGTTTTCAATGCTTAACTATCGAAATTATCTACGTATAATGTGAACAATGCGGAATTTCGATCACCATTTTAATCGTCACGTCAACTTTTATCAATAATAATACAAATTTTCCAGATATGCAAAGCATTATGTTTACTTACGCAAAAAAGAAGCCAGTCGGCAGAATTACGAAAAAATATTTTACAAAAAATCGGTACGCCAAGTTCGAAAAATTACCATCATTCTAAATTATAGAACAATACAAAAGATTGTAAAAAATTTATATCGCTCGATTTATGTTTTCAGATGCAAATAAAACGAGTAATCATAACGTGAAAGTGAATTTCGAACAATTTTGCAAAATTGTTTCCGAATTGAATTTAACAAGCGATAAAAAGTACTTGAACGGTAATATCGACAGTAAGTCTGCTCAGTTATATTTTTTCTTTCTTAACATCTTAAAGAAATTCCCGTTATCTGGTATTTACTCCATTCAAATACTCCAATTTTTTTTTCTTTTTGGTAATAAAACCAATGTAAAATAATTGCTACGCTAATCGTTTTTCGAGTATGCTCTTGTAATGTGTGTGTATTGTTAGTTAAATTTAAATACTCGCGTGATTCAGCTTTGTGTGCATATCGAGTAAATCTGGTTCGAAATCCCGACGCTCGTTGAACCGTTGAAAAAATCTACCGACTGGATTTTAATCAGCTGCGTTTTGTCTGTTTCAGAAAGAACAAATCGTTCGAATTTTCTAAGGTCATTATCAACGCCCGATGACAAACCGACGTTTACTAATGACAATGGAATGCATTTAACTGACATTTATTTAGGAGGTGATTGCCATCCTGGTTTAAATTGGAGACAAAAAATAGCCATTCCTATGATTAGGTTGGTTTTCGGTTCGTTGATCCGACTTTATGGATACGTAGAGATTCGACTTATTTGCATTATGTTATTATTATACGCAGGAATTCGTGCTTAACATTTTTCAATCCAGAAAATGACCGAAGATCTAATCAAAAGTTATCACCCTCTGAATTCGCTGTTATCAATAATTCCAGCGTGTTATTGTTCGTAATCACAAACACATCACGTGCTTTGTTTACTATGGTTTTGGTATGTTCCATGTTGATTAAATAATTATAATAACAATTAAACGATCGCTTTTTATAATCTAAATCTTGGTTCAATTGTATTTTCAGGCTTCTTATTATTTAGGAGTTGGTGCTGATATGGTACTTTGTATTCAACAGTTACCAGAACAATGTGTCATTGGTTCAGATAAGGTAAACCATAATTACAAATATTAATACATTTCTTTATCAGATTACAATCTGGCCTCCTTTACATTCGTTTAATTCTGTTATATCAATTGTCAATTGGATTTATTTTTAGAATCAACTAATATTTTAATTACTATTTGCTTTGCAGTTATCTCAACAAGCTGTAAAAGACTATAATAGAGGTCGTCTTTATTTGGCCGATTTGGCCAGACGTGAAAATGTTCCTATATATGAATCTATTTCTGATGCAGTGGAAGCAGCTATTAATAAATGCATTAAGTAAATTATATTAAGATCTGATTCCTGTGATATTTGTAATAAGCTAATCTACGTATGTAATTTTTATATTTTCCTTTTATACGAAAAAAAAAAGAAAGAAAAAAGCCCCCCAAAAAAAACATAAAAGAGAATTTATTACCTACTATTAACCTTATGTATTAATTTTGAAATTAATCTTGTAGAACGTGAATTTTCATGACTAAATTATTATCATCACTTTCTCCGCTAACTTTTTACGAAACATCACGTATACTTAGTCGAAATATATACCGCTTTATTTGTTTCTTACAGTATTATAAAATATTAATTAGTCATTAATTTTGAGAAAAGTAATGGTGTGCGTGGTTTTTCTACCTCATATTTATTTTGAAAAATTGTCGAGATTACATCACAAATTTTGTAAATAAGTAATTTTTCTTTACAAAAGTATTAATCGTTCCGAGTCCGAGCTACAAATATTTGTTCTTGTTTTTCTCTCTATGTTGTACATATAATTACTAATCGTCTTAATTTATTATAAATCTATGTAAGATTCTTTTTTTTTACTTTTACAAAATTACGTGTCTAATTAGTAAAAGTCCAGTGTCGAAGATGTACCAATTTTGAAATGATTTTTTTTTTTTTTTGAATTTTGACTAATCCTATATACATTCCTCCAATTGTAGTGAATTACCATATTTCTGTTTATGAGCTTATTGTATGAAATCTGTTTTCTGTTTTGCCATTTCAATTTTTTTTTCTTTTTGAGAAAGTTGAAAATAAATAAATCGTACTAAATCTGCATGGTCGAGTTTTTGTATTCACTGAAAAGTGACTTTAGTATACAATTTTGTGGTGGATAAGTTGAAGAAATGATAAAACAGGCGATGAAAATAAGACTCCAGCGGTAGAATAAACGTAATCATTGTCACATCCCGTGTACGGTTCATCCAAAAAAATAACATAATTCATTTATTACTCAGAAGAATTTAAAAAGTGAAACAACTGAAGCATTTAAAGGAAGTAAAATTTGTTTAAAAAGGAAACCTATCTACATCAAAATTGTTCTTGAGTTCGCTTCATAGCTGTGTGAGTGGTTGTTATTTGTTAGGCCTACAGATTTTTGGTAAGGAGATAACATATGTTGTTAATAATGAATCCTTCTTTTGCTAGTTTTTCTAAAAGGTTCTTCAAACTAACCCTTCATATTTTGTTGAATATTTTTCTACAAGAAAATAATTTTCGTGATAAAATTGATAGCGGTGTACTTGTATTACGAATTAGCGAGCTTCCTCCAGTTCCAAGGGCATTTAATAATTTAAATTCGTAAACTAGAAAAAAAATCTCTCTAGATAATTATTATAAGTTGAGCATCATTTGGCATAACACCCATTTTCAATAGGATCATTTCTTTCGTTGAGCAAATGAAAATCAGTCTGATAAGAAATGATTGATGTTTCCATTCATTCATGACATTCAATTCAAAATCTACAAACGAAAGTAACCCACTAACCATAGTTTTCGTAGCCCATAAATTCATTTTTCCATATATGGACGTTGAAGGAACCCGAAAGATTTCTCAAATGATGGTAAACCACCGAATCAGTTTCGGTTTATTTATTCATTTTTCGTTAACAAAAAATATCATCAGTTTAAATTCTTGAATGTTAAGATGTGATTTCCAAGTATTTTACGAATTGTAAAACACGAAACTACAAAATCACAATTTCATTTCCCACAATAAATGTCAAGTATAATCCGTTGTCATTCAAATTGTACGCATATTCTACCATAATTCATGTCTTCATTTCACAGAATCCTTACGTGAAGCTCTAAGTAATGAACGAAATGTCTGACCAGAACTCGATTTCGTTTTTGTTCATTTCCAAGGAATTTCCAAATCGATCATCATTAAGTTTCAAAGATTCAGTTATAATTTTAGAAGAATGAATATCACTGTACCTGAATTTTATGTCACAGAAACAACATCTCAACTCATTACGAGTACACTTCGTAATGAAAAGAAAATTTTCATTCGAACATGTGAAACTCCACATTAGAGAATTTCTAATATTAATAATTCGAATTATAAGAGAAATATGAAGTATTGGTTTACTTGTTTGGATAATAACCCATCAACGAAATACTGATGTAAATTACCAGAAAATGCCGAACACTATACTGCTCATCAACCAAATTGAAAATATTCCAATTTTTAAAATTCTACTTCAGTAGCGATACTCGCAAAATTACAACACAGAAAAAACGAATAAAATTAGAAAATGATTTTATTAAGTCACATAAAAAACTTAAACAGCTCCCAACGTTTTTAAATAATCTTTTAAAATATCCAAGCTTGGCGTTTCTTCACCCCAATCCTGTAACAAAAATTCAATACGAGATATAAAAGCCACCATCGTACATAAGTTCATTTCATAAACTAAAAATAGCCTTAAAATCAAAAAGTTTACCTTGAGTACGACACAAGAGCAACCTACGACTTTTCGAGCTTTACCACTGTTATCAATTTTACATAAACCGGCCCATTCTCCGAGTTTTTTATTATCGTCGACGGTGATTAATGGTATTTGATGTTCGTTGCACAATCCTTGGACCAATTTTTTGTACATTGCTTCACTACAGTTTTCGGCTAAAACACACAATACAGCTTGTCTCCTGAAACAGGATGTTAACGTCAATAAAATCAAACACATTCAGAAGTCCATCGAAATGAATATCATACTCAATACGTACTTGTCGAGGGCTTTTGTGGCTTCGTGTAAACCTCGGACAACTTCATCGTGAGCCAAAGCTTTTTTCATAACTTCTTGAAGAGCAAGATTGATATCAGCTGCTCCTCCTAAGGCGGTTGGCGCATCATCGCTATGAAACAAGAACAATCAAATAAATAAGTTTTGAAAAGATATATATACATAAGTGCGCTATATAATACTGATATAGAGAATCGAGTTACTATGAAGTAATACATAAAAATAATTGTTTAGATCAGAAAAACATTGAAAAATCTTCGTGCTCCGATTAAGAATACACTAAACCGTCTCTTACGGAGAGCGATGCATTCGGTTAAAAGATTACTTTCAAGGATTGGCAACTTACATTTCGGTATCCGACATTATGAAGATTATTAAGAGCTGGATAAATTGTAACTTTTATTAATAAAAATACACGTATTCAATAATTTTCGCTACATTCGAGATGAAGGCATGACAGAAAATTCACACACCGCATAATCATTTTTTGTTCAATGTTACCAACTTTTTAATTTATGTAAATTCTCTTCAAACGAATTAAAAATGAGATCGAAAACATCCGGATGTATTGAAATAGAAAGGTTTAAGACAATATGATTATTTAAAAAGTTTATAAAAAAATCATTTTAAGATTTACGTATTTTTAAAATGTTTTATGCTGAATTTAATTTCGTCTAATTCCATTTAATTGATAAAAATTTCTCTATGAGCAAATTTCATGTTCCTTTTTTGACTTACCTTGTATTCTTTCTTATTGACCAATGAAAATACGACTTTGATGAAAGTAGGATGAAGAATAGGTTGAATTTTTGCAAAAAAAATATAAGTTCAACCAACTTTTGCAAGTTTTTACCCCTTCTACTCCTACTCGTCAATTTTCATGATTATTATGATAAATCGCGAAATCAACGTGTCTGATCTAGTTACATGCTACATACGAGTAATCATTTTTATCAAGAATATTTTTATTACTTTATTATCGTTCTAAACTAATAAGGAATTCAATTTATTTTATTTGCTATTGGGAAAATTTACATTAATTTATCAGAAAGTTATGGTTCTATTACATCGTATACGGTGTCGTTATGTTTCCTTAATAAATAGCAATGCTAAATAATGAAATTGTGTAAAAAAGTGAACTAGAAACGATAGAACAAATAAAAGTGAAATATACGTCGAACAAATTATAGTATTTTATCTAAATATATTTCCTCTTAGTTCCAATCACTCAGTAAGCATTAGTGTGTAATTTTATTTAAAAATGATGCCATCTGAGTTGGTATTTTTAGTTTTATTTTCATTCTCAGCGGTACGTATGATTAGTATTAATATTATGAATTTTGTTATTTCATTACAGAATCGCCAATCTGGATTCAATGAAGGATAAAAAATCAGTGAAGGTATTATCGCTGGTTGCGTTGACATTTCAAAATGCTATTCTTTCGCTCAGTATGCGTTATGTTGAAACGGAATATGGCGATAAATTTGTATCATCAACCGCTGTCGTTATGTCCGAAGTAGTCAAATGTATAATAAGTTTGTTTTTAGTTTACTATTACGAAAGCTTAAGCGTTGGGCATTTTATTAAAACCTTACACGGAACTGTTGTAAAACAACCCATCGATACGTTGAAAGTTAGCGTGCCAGCGATAGTATACATCGTTCAAAATAACCTGCTGTATATATCGGCATCTCATCTCGACGCAGCCACCAATCAAGTTACCTATCAATTGAAAATTCTGACTACGGCTTTGTTTGCTGTTTGTATACTACGACGATCGTTGGGATTACACCAGTGGGTAGCTCTTGTACTGCTGTTGAGCGGCGTTGCTCTTGTACAACTTTCTGACGTTAAAGATCATTCTGCAGCTACTAACCTGGCTCAAAATCGTGTAGTAGGTTTGGTAGCTGTACTTGCGGCTTGTTTTTTATCCGGATTTGCTGGCATATATTTTGAGAAGATTCTCAAAGGTTCTGATATTTCCATATGGATGAGAAACGTACAGTTAAGCGTGATAGCCATACCGGCCGGTCTTTTTCACGCTTACACCAATTCTTGGGACAAATTAACCACTAAAGGATTTTTTTATGGATATAATTATTTTGTAATTTACGTAATATTGCTGCAAGCAGTCGGTGGTTTGATCGTAGCCGTTGTTGTAAAGTACGCCGATAATATTTTGAAAGGATTTGCGACTTCATTGGCCATAATCTTATCTTGCATTTTTTCTATATACTTATTCAGTTTCTCCATCAATTATTGTTTCGTGATCGGAACAATTTTCGTTATATTTTCCGTCTTTTTGTACAGTAATGCCACTTTAGTTCCTCACAAAACTTTCCAAAATCAAGCTGTGGAAAAAGCTTAGTCGCTTCAATTACGACTGGGCATATTGTAATTATGTATGTTGTATTCTTCGAACAACAGTGTCGCATTTAATAGCAATTTGATTGTGCTTACGTCCAAAAGTGATAACTAAACTTCCCTGAATCCGTTTTCTCTGAGAGAAATGTGTGATACAAAAATTGTACGTGTTGTTACCATGAATGAAGAGAACAAAATTTTTAAATAATACGGTTTTACGCTTTCATTTGTTTAGAATTTTTTGCATTCTGAACTCACATTAAAACTAATGATAAGAATGATTTTTATTATGTTTTTTAATGCGTGGTTTTGAGTGTTAATCGTGATTGCAGTGAACCGCCGTTTAAGTTAAGAAATACTATTTTACGTAATTTTTGTACTTTATTTATTTATAAGTATATTATACGTGTGTTAATTCTTTTTTTACTTTCGTAGTGAAGTTAATTAATAAACAGAATAATTAATTTTTTTGCAATTTATCGTTCGATTGAATTATTTCTTCATTACTGAAGTTTTTAGCCTGATTTTCTATGTCAAATTGTCAATGAAAACCAAGCTATTACAGTCTATCGACCAAAAGCGGTTTGCGGGGGGGGGGGGGGGGGGGGATATCAACAAAATTCGTTTTGGGGTCATAGAAAACTATTAAGATGATTTTTAGCCATGTCAGATATTTATTTTTTTTACCCGAACATTAAAATTATTAACTCCGCTCGATACCGACCAAAGTCGTTCCAATTCGGTCAATCGGGGTCAGCTTCGCAGCAGATTAGATATATATGAGTGGTGATGAACTTGGGTCAAAATTCAGTCATGATCCAATTTGGTGGAGGGAGTGCTGAGGGTCAAAAACGCAAACATTGCCTCTTTTTAAGTCAATTGATAGAGAATCAAAAGTTGTAAAACATATCTAAAAAGCAACCTGCTAAGTCAATTAGGAGGGGAGATATGAGGGTTTTCCCCCTTTTAGACCTTGAAAAAGGACTCTTTCTTCCCTATTTCACCACCAAATTAAGCTAGACAGTTGAAATTTGGTATGCTCATTTAGTTGGGATCTAGATGTGCCTTTTGCATAGCTTCCCTCCAAATTAGGCTAGGAAGTTGAAATTAGATGTCTCGTCTGTAAGGACTCTTTATGTGCCTTTTGGGGGTTTCGACTTTTCAATCCCATAGAATCCTTCCTACCCGCAATGCCGATTAATATAAAAACATCGTTTTGCGATACTTTTTTCCAAATTTTATGATTGTAATACGTTACGAAAATCAGGCTGAAAAAGCATCGCAAAACGCTGTTTTTTTTTTAATTGGAAAAAAAACTCGTACTTTACATGAAATGAATTTATTTCAAATTAAAAAATAAATAATACAAAAGCATTACATTAAAAATAACGAAATAATACTTATTTACATGAAATCTTGATTTCAGATTCGGAACAAATGTATGGTTGAGAATAGAATCCAAAACAACAAAAAATTAACTCAATTTCAAATTGAGAATGAAGAGGGAAAAAAACTAGCAACGGAACTGATTTTCTGATTTCATACGCGTAAAAAATGTTCATTTCTTACTCGGTATCGTACATAACAATGCCAAATTTAAAAACGGTTCGTTTACAAAAAACAAGAAAAACATTGCAAAAACTGATGTGGTCAATAAATTAAAAAAGGAAAAAACCTACGAAAAACATTGGATTGCACAAATTACTCAAAATCATTCAAGGTTGATGTTGAGCTTGCAATAAATTAATCCATTGTTTCTGTTCTTCGCTGTCTTCTGCCAATCTAATTTGAACAATTTGTATAGGCCCACTGTCGGTTTTTATTGTAGCTTGTTCTGGATGGTACGTAATTGTATTATTCTCAGAATGAGGTACAACTACAGCGTTACCAGCTGTAGTGATTTGTATATCTTCTGGAACTATGGCGTTGGCTGTTTGGACATGATGCACTGTGCTTAAATCGTGTTGCGAGGCGTACTGAACCTAAAACATTAGAATCGTCGTTAATATATTGGATTTTTTTTTTCAATCGATATTTTTAAATTTCGAACGTACTTCAACTTGACCATCCATAACAATATGGAGATTGTGTTGTTGGTTAGGATTTTGTTCATCTGGTATCAGAATATGTTCTTTCATTTCATGTATGTACAGTTTTTGGTCTGGGCCAACTTCCTGAGTCTAAGCGAATGAAAACAAACGAGATATATAAATATTCGACACGTATACAAGGTATTCTTAAAAATATCGAATTAATTTTCCAAATGTTTACCAAAGAATTGGTAGGTACGAGCTTTTGGTTTCCTTCTTCGTCGGTAATAATGGTCATTTCGAGCTGCGGTTGAATAGGAGCAGCTGCAGATGCTGTGCTGATGTTTGTAATAACATCGTCGGTGGTTAATCGAGGCTGATTAACGACTATCGTATCGTTTTGATGACCAGCAGTATTCATATGATTGTAGAGTAACGGTTTACGCATAAATCCGAGGCCGCATACCAAACACTCGTATGGTTTTTTATCACTATGCACGAAACGATGAGCGTTTCTGTTATCTCTGCTGTTGAACGCTTTACCGCAAACCTATCAAAAAGTTATGTAGAATTCGATAACATTTCAATCCTAAAATAGGAAAAAAAATCCCTATAAACGGAAAATTTAGATCGAAGTTTCAATTCAAATAATTCAAGGGCATATTTTCATCAACACCGAGTACACTCTCGTTCAGTGATATAAATAGTAAAAAACCAGGACATCAAAAGCTTGAAGAATTTGAAAAAAATCGATCAAAAATTCCTAAGACGAAAAAGAATATTATGCTCAAAACGTACTTCACATTCGTAAGGCTTTTCTCCGGTATGAATCAACTTATGTTTTTTGAAATGTTCAGGATAAATGAAAGTAGCTAAGCAAATAGTACATTTATAAGGCCGTTCTCCAGTATGGGCAGCTTTCATGTGATAATCCAAGAGACGCCGCCTTTTAAAAGCTCGGCCACAATCAGTGCATTTATACCGTTTATCATCGTAATGAGTGGATCTCTTATGGGACTGTAGATTACTCCTTTGACTGCAAAATTAAACATCTAATTGGTAGAAAAAGTTCACAAAATTGAAACTAAATCAACGACAATAATTAATTACCCGAACGAAGCGCCGCAAAATTCGCACTGATAAGGTTTCTCTCCAGTGTGTGTGCGCTCATGATCTCGTATTTCCGGTTTACGACTGAAAGCTTTACCGCAAAGACGACAAATGAATGGTTTGTAACCGGTATGAATCACACAATGTGTTTCCAAATTACGCGCCGTATTGAACGATTTACCTGATGATTAATCGGAAACCAACATAATGAGAAACGAATTCGATAAAATAAGATTTACTATTGAAGTTGATTATCTTACCGCATTCTTGACAAATATAATTCTTTATACCGGAATGAATCCGTTCGTGATGAATTAAATTCTGCTGAGTAAGGAATGCTTTACCACAATTAATACAAGAGAATGGACGCGGTCTATCTTCGTGAGTTTTCTCATGCGACTTCAATGTATACTTGGATGTGAAACTTTTACCACAAATTGAACAACAATAGGGCCTTTCTCCGGTATGAACATTGTTGTGTTCTTCCAACAGATTACGCGACCTGTACGATTAATTTCCAGCACAATAAAAAAAATCATCGAAAAATTAATGATGAAAAACGATAACGACATACCCGAATCGCTTTCCACATAATTCGCAGGTATAATTTTTCTGCGAAGAATTATGCATTTTTTTATGAACACGATAAAGTCTGAAATTGTTGAACGTACGGTGGCACACATCACATTCAAATGTATCATCTTCGTTGGTAATGTGCTCGTCCAGATGTTTAGACAGTTCGCTTCTTTTGAAAAATTCTACACCACAGACGTCGCATATGTACAAACGTATTTCGTGTTTTTCTTTCACATGCGTTGTAATTCCTCGAGCATCGGCACTAAATTTATTCTCGACGTTACAAATCAAACACGTGTAATTTTCACCTTCGCGACTAACAACCTGTAAATGAAATTACAATACATTAACACACTAAGCAGGTAATTCGTAGCTTACAAATGAATGAATTTTAATTACCATTTGTGGAATGAGAACCTCCTTAGTTTTCTTGGCTTTTTTAGACGTTTTATCAATTTTACGTTTCTTTTTCATGTGTTTCTTCTCTTCTTCATCATCGTCGTCATCTTCATCGTGTTCGATTTCATTTTCATTCTCGTTCTCATTATCATTTTCATTATCGTTGTCATTTTCATCTTCTTCGTCGTCTTCCATTTCTTCCATCTTGATTTTAACTTCGTGATCGTTGGATTCTTCTTCACCAGTAATTTCCTCTTCGTCACCATTCAACTCGATAATTTCGTCGTCCACATTCTCATTTCCATTTTCAGCGGTAGAATTATTATTACCCGTAATGTTTTCGTTGTCACCTTCGAGTAATTCGATAAGACTAGCAGTGTCATCTTCGTCGTTATTAGACTGATCCTGCTGATGAAATACAATTTTAATTGGACGTTACTGGAATGTAATTGAATAGTGATACAACACCACGTACTTTTTTACTAGGTCGTCCTCGTTTTCGTTTTCGAGGACTAGATTCATTTTTCTTTTGTTCGATTTTTTCTTCGGTCACCGCGGATTCTGAATCTTTACCGCCGGATGATTGCTTTCTAAAAAAAAAATCAAATTAGTACTCCCGATACAAACATATGTACAACAGGATGACAATAAAAAAGCTAACTTCAAAGTACGTTGATAACTGCTCGTTAATTCCAACTTCAGCTCTGATAATCTATCTTCTAGTTCATCGACTTCGTTACAAGCTTTGAAACACTTTTTACAAACTACGTTGCTATGTACATCTTCTTCCGTTAAATTGACACCCAATATGCAACTAATCACTGAGACAATGGTACGATCTGAAGATGACACACGTTGCTCAAATATAGGACAACATTTTCTAGTCGAAACACCCATACTCGCGTCGCAAATCAAACAAATAGTGTTGTTGGCCGCTGATTCTTTACCAGCTGTCATTTTGAGGAACTACGAAATTAATTCAAACATAAGTTTATTATGGAATACGTAACAAGCATTGCAACATTTTCGTCAACATGAAAAAATGGCTCAGAACATAACGGTGAAAAAACATTGTACGATTCATAATTGAGCATTTCATTCGAGTTGAAATTGAATTAAAATTGAAAGATTTTATCTGTATCCCGTATCTGCATAATTATTTACCTTCGTAAACAATTTTTCGGTGATCGTACGGAAAAATTGTCTCGAAAGAAAATTGGCTCAAGCATTTACTATGGGTGTGACGATACAGTACGAAAATTACTAATTTTGGGCAATAAAAATGATATGTCAACAAAATTAATATATTTTTTTGTTATCAACGCAAAAGAAATTTAATAATGCAGAGATAGATATTTTTAACATCTTTAAATTGGAAACAATGCGTTTACAGTGCTGATACCGTATACAATGTTGAATAGTAAAATGAAAAAATTGTCAGTCATTTCAATAATATGAATTGAAAAATACTTACAGTTATTAGTCACTTGGATCGGAATTTATTTTATAATGGTAAAATATGAATGATAACATGAAAATATCAAACGTTATTACACATAAACGTTGTTAATTTAATCATTTTCGCAACGAAAAAACAAGATGGCGAGGATTGTAAAGGGCAAACTTGGGAATTTTAATTGGTAGTGGGGAGTAAATGCTTGAATCACATTGGACCATTCAAATAGATCTGTAATGCCGTTTTAACGAAGTATTCAAAAACTGGATAACAACGTACTAGATGTTTAATTTACTACAACGAACCTGTTAATGAATACGTGTACTAGCAGTTTAGAAGAAGAATTTAGCAATTTTTCATTTTTGTTCTTTCGATTCTTGGAATTAGGAATCAAAATTATCAAAACAATTCGAAATTCATGTATTGAGAAAATATTATAATACATCAATATTTAATTTGTAACAGATTTTATTTTTGTTTAATATACTTTTTATAGTATTTCGCTTCCATTTTGTTTTTGCAATTTGCAATGGATTTTACATTTTAGCAATACCTTCAGAAAAATGTTTTGAAATGAACGCGTCGGCTGATTCTTAATTTGATTTTTACTCACAATGTGTTTCATTTCAACATGAATTTTCAAGTTGAAGTTGAAAGAATAAATTGACAGTTTTTATTTCACCCTAACCTGTCGTTCAATAGCCGTTTACATAATCTACCAACACATTAAGAAATTTCGATATCGTCTATCATCATTGAGCGACGAATTTAAAATACCTATTTCTTAACAGTTCGCGTGAAGAAATTTTTCAGTAACTTAATTATTACTGATAGAAATAATATAACGGTAACAATAGACAAAATCTATATATTTCATTCGAGATGATTTTCGTAAGTAAAATACTTTAATAGAAAATATTTTAATCAGACTTCAAGAATACCCCTAAAATAAGGAAAGACCGGTTAACATTTTGCCATAAAAAAAAGGTAGATACATTGAGATAAATAACCCTGAACTATTACAATAAATAAAACTATATACATTCAAACACAACACATCGGTAGAAAAGAAAAAAACGGTATATACGCAAAGATTAAACATGAACAAATCACAAACTAATATGAAATTCAAAAAATATCACTCATCCATGATCTTCAATTCATTTAAAATGAAATACGTTACTTCCATTCATTTAGTGATCTTACGAAGGGTAGAATTTCTTGGATTGATCTTTGCTGTAGTCCAATAATAATTGGCAAGGTTGGAAGGGAAGACCGTATAAGTCATAGTAGCCGGACATTTTTGATACTAATTTATTAGCTCCGTAATAGTCTAACCATCTGAAAGGGCCACCAGAGAAGGGCGGGAACCCTAAACCAAATACAGCCCCAACATCTCCTTCAACCTACAAACCGAATCAAATTAGAAAAATAATTTATATCAACGACAGCAGAACAAACAAAAAAGAAATAACATAAAAATGTACTAACCGGGCCATTTAATATTCCTTCTTGTAAACAAAGAACTGCTTCGTTAACAAATCTCGAAACCATTCTTAATTGCAAATCTTCCTCTGATTGAGCGCCTTTTGGTTCCAATTTGAATTTTCGATAAATTTCCATAGCACCAGGATTGATGTCTTTATTTTTAGTGTTCTCTTTATATAAGAAGTTACCCTTGCCTGATTTGCGACCTAATTAAAACAGATAAAATGATGTAATGCTTATAACTTTGAAATAAATTTAGGCCAGATGAGAAAATAGTATACCTAAAAATCCTTTCGCAACAAATTCTTTTTGGGCTTCAACATTCATTCCAGCAAATCTTTCTCCGAAAGTATTACTAAGATCGATTCCAATATGTGTTCCGACATCGATACCTACTTCGTCAGCCAACGTAGCTGGTCCCACAGGGAATCCGAATTTTTTCATGATTTTATCGATATCTTTTGGATTTACACCTTCCTACAAAGAGAACAAAAATAATAAAAACTTCACGTGCAACACAATAATTATGAAGAAATGGTCAAATTAATAATGGCATTTACCTGCAAAATACGACCACTTTCCGTCATCATAGCTGCTAAAATTCTGGTAGTATAAAATCCTGGTCCATCTTTGACAACAATTACAACTTTGCCTTGTTTCAAACCGACAGCAACGGCTGCAGCTGAGGTATCTTTTGACGTTTTTTCGTGGGTGATGATCTCCAACAGTTGCATTTTGTCTACCGGAGAAAAGTAGTGCATACCAATAACCTATAAACAAAGTACAATGAAAAGGTATATTAAAATTAGAAGACGATAGTGACTCGTCCAGTGATAAAAATATAAAAATCCAAGAATATTACTTTTTCTGGTCTGCTACTTCCTTGAGCGATTTTAGTGATAGGAATGGCACTAGTATTAGTAGCGATAATACAATGAGGAGGTGCGACGCTTTCTATTTCTTTGATAACTTTATGTTTGATATTAATGTCTTCAAAAACAGCTTCGATAACAATATCAGCCTTTTTAAAACTGTCATATGATAACGTAGCGTCTAATCCAGCTAAATAACGATCCTTTTCAATGCTAAAATACATACATCATTTAGGAATTAACACGTCGTATTTCAAAAAAAAAAAAAAGGGATGCCGATTAACTTACTCTGTCAACTTCTTCCTTTTCACAGCTTTTATTAATCCATTTTCAATTTGCGTAACCCCTCTTATTAATCCAGGTTCAGCCGCATCTTTAAGTATCACGTTATATCCTTTATCGATTGAAACTTGCACAATACCAGCTCCCATTAATCCTGCTCCCAAGACACCAATATTTCTGAAAAAAAAAATTACAAATATCACCTGTTCATTGATTTGAATTCATTTGCGTTCATAGCAGAACACAACTCTTACTTGATTTCTTGTTGTGGAACTCCAAACCTATTCTTTTTACATTCGGTTTGACCTCTAAATAAACCCATTAATCCTTTACTTTGTGGTGTCATTGCTAATTCACCAAAAGCGGTGTATTCGGCAATATATCCTTCTTTTTGTCCTTTTTCAACTCCAGTTTTAATGACATCGATTATCTGAAAGTCAAGTAATAAATTAACTGCGAACATCAGAACTACGAATCGAAAACACATAATTCTTACTCTTAACGGAGCCGGATAAAGTCCTTGTGACATTTTCATAACTTTCTCGCGGGCTTTGCCGAAAATGAAATTTCTAGCGAATTCATATTTCAAAGCAAAATTTATAATTTTATTTACTAATCCTTTCGTTTTCCTATTTGGTTTTAAATCACCATCAGCTAATTGAATTGCAGCTTGGATAGCTATTTCTTCTAAATATTCGCGTGTTCTAAAAGAATAAAATAAAATTCCTTGATCTGAGTCTTATTCATATACACAATCATTAAATGTAAGAAATTCAATACCTTTGTTCGGGAGTGGTAAGTCCAGGGCCTAAAGGAGCCACTAACTGATCAACTAAACCAATTTTTTTCGCTTTATTTGCATTTACGTTCTTTCCCGTTAAAGCCATATCCAAAGCATCGGGAACAGAGGTTAATTTAGGTAATCTTTGAGTGCCTCCGGCACCAGGTAATAATCCTAACATTACTTCTGGCAATGCTAAAACGGTTTTTCGATCGTTGACAGCAATGCGATATTTGCAAGCCATAGCTACCTAAAAATAACAAAAAATTAGTAGAGTTAACTAGATGTAAATGAATTCGCAACAATGGTAATTTGTCTTACTTCCAAGCCACCACCTAAACAAGAACCTTGAATGGCAGCTACGATAGGTTTAGAGGAATTTTCAATGTTGAATAAAACTTCTTGACCGTCTTTGGAAACCTGCTGTACTTCTTCGACGGTTTTAAATTTTTCCAACATACTGATATCAGCTCCAGCAATGAAACATCCCGGTTTTCCAGATATAAGTACAGCAGCTTTGATACTAGAATCACTTTCAACTTTCCTAAGCATAGTAACAACTTCATCCATCACTTCTTGATTCAAAGAATTCACCTAAAGGAACCAATCATGTAGTTCATAATATCATAAGTTTAAAAAACATCCAATACCATTATTTCATACTTTGGTATTTGGAGTATCAAAAGTCAAGACCATAACATTTTGAACTACTTTAGGTTTAAAGTGTTTGTTCTGAGCATCGCTTTGAAAGCTCCGCCATGCCATTCGCCCTGAAAATCAAAATCATAATTTCATTAAAAATGTGTTACGATGAAGTTTTCCACTAGAAATGTCTTGAAAATTATTATCAATAATATAATATTCATTTTAAAAAATTAATCTCAAGATATGAAATTATTGACTTTGAACAAGTTTAGTAAACATCGAAGAGTAATGACTTTAACATAACATTAACAATTAACAAATAAATCATAAAACTTACCTATTCTGTTCATGTGTTTCTGCATTGAAAGTTTGTGTACAGTTCCGATGTATTTATATAAAGACATGATTAAAATTTACAATTTAAATAAAAAATTTTAAAATAATAATATTAAGTACTTAAAATAGGCAATTTTCTAAAAGATAATCAACATCAGATGTAAAGACTAGGAAGTTGCCTTGACGCTTGACAACAAGTTGGCCCGCACTCCTGCAACCAGACAGTGCCAAGATTATATACTGTTAGTTATTAAGCAATATAAGCAATGTTTCATTGTATCAAGTACATACGTGTAACTAGTAAACAGTGTTTCTTAAAGAATTATTTTTGATATTATTCAGTTCATTGAGAAGTACACCGAAACGTATTCTGGATGGTCAAAAATTGACTATAATTTTACAGATCGGTACCGAAATAAATTAGAGTCACTGTGCGTAAAAAAATTAAACGATAAATTAAAATGAAATGAAAAGTTATCAATCTAATTTTTAATTGAATAATTCTCAATAATTAAGAAGCACTTAAAACAAGAATTGAGAATGACGTAAGTAATATGAATTGATAAGTAAAAATCAGCAAAATGGCAAATAGATGTTCTCATTCAATTGTTCATCGTTCATCGTTCAAAAACTGAACGTTCGAATCAGAACGAAGAATCAATAACCAAAAACTTAACGAAATCCGGAACACTATGAAAAAACTTGGCACTTTTAAAATTAATTTTATAAAATCAAAATTAATAGATTATCATAAAAAATTCCAAAGGAAGCTATTACCGTGTTTGTCAAAAATTTGTATTAAAGTTATTCCAAATTAGTAAATCGATTATTGAAAAAAATGCTGACAAACACAGCTGCATCTGGATTGTATGTTGGTGTTGAACAACGACTGGGAAATGTTGGAAGAACAAAATTCAGCGCTTTAGAACATGTTAAAAAACACATAGATGCCTTTCCACGTATGGAATCACATTACTGCCATAAATCTTCGCAGAAATTATATTTAAACGCTTCCTTGTCAATCTCAGAATTGTATCGGTTATACAGATCGGATTTTTGTGTGAAGAATGAAGTCCCAGATGAATTAATTGTCCAACACAAAACATTCAGAAGAATTTTCCAAAAATACGATCCTCCATTAGGGATGTATGTACCTAAAAAAAACCAATGCTCTTTATGCAACCAATATGAAGATGCCACACCTGATGTAAAAATTACTCTCGAAGATCGTTATGAAGCTCATAAGAAAAGAGAAATAGACGTATCAGAAAAAAAGAAGGCAGATATGAAATCAATGAACAAAAACCAACGTACAATCGCGTTTGACTGGGAGGCTACTCTCACATTGCCTCATGCGGGCGATGGAGAAATATATTATAAGCGTAAGCTTTCCTTATACAATTTTACATTTTATGATTCGCAAAAAAATGGCTACTGCTACATCTGGGATGAAGTGAATGGATGTAAAGGATCAGATGAAATTGGCACTGCATTGTTCTCCTATTTTATGTCCATTGATACGATCGTTGTGAATTTTATGGAATCTGGGCATTCTTACTTAGAGGCTGATAGTATGCATAGTGACATTGAATTTGCAGAAAGACATGAAGAGCTGTACACTGTAGGAGAATATAGACTAATAATGGAGAGTGCCCGGCATAAAAGAGAAAAAAGTCAGCATAAGAAAGACGTCAAACCTTATGAGATTAGGGTCACAGAATTCCATGAAATTTTCAATTTGAAAGAGTTGACATCGATTTTTGTAAAAAATATTAATTTGGATACCAATAATGGTAAAGTAAATTGGTTAAAATAAAACAGATGCAATTTCAGAAATCAATTCCATACGTGATAAATTTTAGGTACGATTTTGAAGAAGAATTTCGTCAATTAAATGTGCTCAGAACTAAAAAACGCAAGAATTTTGTTACACACCCTCCACTGAACCCAAAGTACAAGCTTACTCAGAAATATTATGCTAGAATCCCTAATATCTTTACTGAAAGATAGCGTGATTCCATCAGCATATACACATTTTTTATCATGATTTACCTCATTCGAATAAAGTCACTGACGAAGTTCCTTACACTCTGACACAAGAAGAGGAAGAATTCATTATACAAGAAATTATGTTAGATGACTGAATAATTGTGTTTTTGTTCCATGTCCATTTTTTTAAATATACAAATGTGATATGTCCATTGTCGCTCTCTTTATTGAATTTATTTTTAGTAAAAAAATTTTATTTCGATCCAATCATTGAATTACATGACTCAGAACAAATTCGCGCATGAAATATAAAATTACCAACCTCTAATATTTCACTGTATTATCCATGTCCAAATTTGAAATTTTTGAGATCAGTTATCTCGAAATTAGGTTTTATGGACATAGCACAGTTGTATTGGAAACCGACGATTTAGATAATAACAAAACGTTTTGACGATAATCCTTACCAATTTCTGCTTCTAACTTCATTACATCTGCAGTAGACTTAGTTTCATCAATAAGATCGATTAATTGCTCATCAAGACCGCGTAACCTGGCGATTTCATTTTTTGCTGTGTCTGCGATTGACAACAGCTGGTATGCCAATTCTAAAGATGGAGTACCTTCCAAACCTGACGAAATATTCGACAACGCAGTTATGATCGTTCGCAGAACGCTGCTCTTCTCTCGGTTTATCTTGTGGGCTAACTTTTCCCTATCCGCGGGGTTAAAAGTTGAACCATCTCCGGCCATCGTGCACGAACTTTTTAATAACTTTGCGACAATTTACGAATTACGAATTACGAAGCATTACTATACATTACAAAAAGGCGAATACGTTGTTAAACATACGAATAACATTAACGACAACGAAAGGAGTTTGACAAAAAACGACGAACAGCAAGCATTAACCGGCATTTTGACATCGGGCCCGAGTGACCATGCTCTTTCTACGTAAAATAAAAACGACCATACGTTTACGAGGTTTAATATTCTTACTTCTTGGATGGTGAAAATTATTAAAATTAAAGACCTGAATTAAAGAATTAATGAAACAATAAAGCAATAATAATACCGATAAATTTAAATGGATGCTTGTTATTCCGGCGGGTTCCTAGCCCACTATTCCCACTCATTATATTCATAATTTCACATCAGCTCACAATAGTTTATGGCATTAATTAACGTATGGAACTTTTTATACATATTGATGGAATGTTGATTGATGATCGTTCAGACTTTCTTTGAAACTTTACTGTGTAAATTGTACACCATTCTTATTTTTGCTTAAAGAGTTGGATGTTAATAATTCAGTTCTTAGGTTTCATTTTTCTTTGCTTCAAAAATTAAATAGGTAAATTTAGGAATTCTAAAAAATGTAAGGATCAAGTTTATAGCCAATATCAAATTTGTGGAGTTGAATGAAAAAAAGTTCTTGCGTCCTGGAAAACGTCAAAATCTAATGTCTACGCCGTCAAGATTAAAAATAATAATTTAATTTCGTAGTTTCGTATAAATTCGCTTTGAAGTTATGGAATGAGAAATGCAGATCATGGAATGATTCATTTTTATAAAAATTTACTTACGAGTCATAAACGGTTAAATAACAATGCGGAGTCATCAGAAATAATACCAAGCGCTAATTATTAAATTTATTCCAAAAAAATCTTGTTAAATACCAATGAAACTTATACATGTAAATGCAAAAATTAACTCCTCGAAAATTCACATGAAAATATTTAATATAGAATGAATTAAACAGTTAATTAACCACAATGTTAAAAGAATAAAACAAACAAGCCATATTTATACATTACAACATAGTATTACAGTTCAATAAATTTCAATAAAATTCAACACTAAAAATACGTTTTTAAATAAATTGTGATATAAAAAAACATGAAATCACCATAATTTTGAAAAAATAATACCTCACATCTGGAATGGCAGTAAAAATCAGTAAAATTGTTATTTTCTACGAGAAAAAAATATCATAAGAAATTTGCTCATTTTGACAAAACAGATAATGCATTGTAATTGAACGTACGTGGATATTACTTTACAAAGATTACGGATGATTTGTTCGTTAAGAAAAACAACAATGATAAAACTTCCACATAAATTAAATGAATAATTTATAATTACAAAAGTGTGGTCGACGTACGTATAATGCAAACCACCTAATATGGCATCCTATCAACACAACCATTCTAATTAAAATAATTAAAATTCACGAACACATTTGTTAATAGAGCAAGTACATCAAAAATAACTGATTATTCCTTGGGTAACACTCAACTATACAAAAGTACTGGTAACTTTTCAACACGAGCATGAATCTTCTGCCGGTTCTTCGTTCGTTTTATATATTTTGAATGAATCTCTGTTGAAATTTTGTAATTCTAATCGCGATCTGTTTGACTGAACTAAATGCTGCGCTATATCCGTAAACATGTCTTCAACACCAGCTCCAGTTTTACAAGAAGTTTTATACGTCGCACTAATCAAATTATGGCACTGCTCGCTAAAAAAATTCAAATCATTCATTATCGAAACATAATTATTTCGGTCCGGGTTGGTTTTCTACGAGTAAAATATTTGTTCAACAAGTTCTGGTACCATAGGTTCAGGAAAATCATTCAAAATTTACGGTCAGAAATTGTTAGATTTAATTAAAATTTCGGTTTGCGTAATGAATTGAAATTTTCGAAAAAAAATAGATACATTTCTCCATCATCGTATAAAATTTTATAATTTATTTTCAAATTTTCAGATTTACGAAGTAGATTACATTAGTGTAGGTTTCCTGTCATCTCTTGATTCAAATTTGGGTACTGAACCATTACCTAATCGACATTATATTGATAAATGCGATATTATACATTTTACATTCTGTAATTCAATCCTGTTTGTATGCTAAAGACGAGTGCATAAATAATTGAACTAACCAAAATGATTCAATATCAGCAGGTGTTACTTGAGGCATTGAACCTTCTAAATCTTCTTTGTTACCGCAAAGAAATATTTTTGCGTTTTCAGCGTACGTAACAACATCGAGCAAATGTTGGGAAAGTACATGAAATGAAGCTGCATTATCCAAAGAAAATACCAAAATAGCTGCTTCAGCAAATTTATAGTAGCTAGATGTAATAGATGCTACTCTTTCCATGCCACCTGTATCCCATAATTGTAACTGCGAAACAGAACAGCATATTTAAGTCAGCTTTTAAAGATGATACTATTTCAGTGAGTGCGTTCATTAGCGTTCCTTTACCTACCTTGATTGATTTCTCACCAACATTATACTCTTTGTTAAAATGATCTAAGCCTAAAGTTGACTGTTTTTCTGAGGATGGTATGAACAAATTGAAAGCAAATCTTCGAAACAAAGAACTTTTTCCCACACCATATTCACCGCACAATATAACTTTTTGTTCTGGAATTTTAACCGACGCCATTCTAATCACGCAAAAAAAAGATTGTAAAAGTTTAACGATTAATGATGTTCGCGGGGAAACATCACGCAAAGGTACATAACATGTGGGTATAAGCGTGGGATTACATAAGATAAATTGCATGCATAATTAAGCAGTGAGATTTAATAATTGATCGGAAAAATTAGATTATCTTATCAACACTAAAATTTTAAGAAAAACACTTATGTTACGTCATACGTTGTTTATTATTTACAAAGAAATTGTACAAGTGATCGAGAGATGGCGCTTGGCAGTACTACCTTATCAATCAAAAACTTATCAAAAACTTTGAAGTTCAAAAGTTCGGCTTTCTCCTATCTTTAAATTTGAAATTTAAAGTTTTATTTCAATTATTTTTTTCAGCAGATACCTTGCTGTAAGTTTGAACCCACAAATATGTGCAGCTTATAATGGTGACTGAAAAGAATTTGTAAGCCATGTTACGTAAAAATTTTCTCTTCAAAAATTGTTATAATGTGTGTAAGGACCAATGTTTCCACATGTCTAAAAACACAAGTTCTCCGATGTTCATTTTTGATAGAACTGCGAAAAAATTACAAAAAGAACGGGCTATTATTCATCCTGAGAGTAAGCTCGCTGATTATTTAAAAGCAGAAGTAGGATCGAGGATCTATGATAATTTAATTGATATCAATAGAACATTTAGTAAAATAGTTGATCTTAGCTGCGGTCGAGGATATGTAAGTAAATATATTGATCCAGATATGACCCAAGAATTAATTTTGTGTGATTCATCCTCATTGATATTAGATCAATGTGAAGAACCAAAAGGAGTAAAATGTACTAAATTGGTCGTCGACGAAGAAAATTTACCATTTGAACCTAACTCAGTAGATGTATTTCTCTCATGTTTATCATTACATTGGGTGAATGATTTACCCAGCACATTGTCTCAAATCCTTAAATGTCTGAAAAATGATGGTGTTCTAATTGGATCTTTGTTTGGCGGAGACACCCTTTTCGAATTAAGGTTAAATTTTGTAGTATCCTGATATCCAGCATCATGAGCAAATCAATGACCATTCAGTTTGCAGGTCGTCTTTACAATTAGCTGATTTGGAACGTAACGGTGGCATTTCATCTCATATTTCACCATTTGCTGCTGTACGTGATATAGGTAGTTTATTAACTATGGCAGGATATACTTTACTTACTATTGATACAGATGAATTGCAAGTTGGCTACCCTTCTATGTTCGAACTGATGTGGGATTTACAAGGTAATAGTTGAAAAGCATTGCTTGATTTTGATCAGTACAATGATTTTAAACACTGATTTTATTTTCCAATTAAAAATATTGTAGCCATGGGAGAAAATAATGCCGCCATTAATCGATGTACTCATATATCGAAAGATACGTTACTAGCCGCCGCAGCAATATACGAAAACATGTACGGAGAGCCAGGAAAAATACAAGCAACTTTTCAATTGATTAATTTAATCGCTTGGAAGCCTGATCCTTCTCAACCAAAACCTGCACCTCGTGGTTCGGCTGAATATTCCATGAAAGATATGAACAAATTAGACGAAATTATTCGAGAAAGAGGCTTCATTGATTTGAAAGAAAAAGAGAAAAAGTAGAATTTCACGTATTAAAGTTTTGTTACCAAAAATAAATATAAATTCAACAATAATAGTAGTTCGTTAATATCACACATGTGGAAAATCGGTATGTATTTTGTAGGGATGTATCAGCTTTCCAAATCATCATCTTCGCTGTCTCCCACAAATTCGTCGGATTTTAAACCCCACTTAGACGAAGCAAATGCAATTTTCTCTGCGAATGTGGTCCCCATAGGAAATCCACGTAGAGGTTGTTTTCCATTATCAGCATATTCTCCATTACTACTTTCAGAATCAGCTCTTTCGATTATTCTTTTATTTCTTATCGTATTACTCAGTTCTTCATCGCTCGAACTTTCTGTCTCGGATGAAAGATGCTCGTCTTCATCAATCAAATTCTTATTTTGCAAAGCTACCCGTTCTCTCTCTCTCCATTCTTGAGCTTTATCCTTTAATGCTAGCTTCAGTTCGCTGATTAATAGTTTGGAACATTTCTTCGTAACGATATAATCTTCGTCCGGATTTTCTTCGTCTGTTTTTTTCTCTTGAGTTGAAACACCGATAAATACTTCATCAGGACAAGAAGGGTGAAAATCTGATTTACCCACAATAAGAATTGTTTTATCAGTAGCTTCAGTATCATTTGAAACAGAGACTGCAGAATTAGTATCACTTGAAGGTTTTGGTTTTTGACGGGACACGTAGTTTTTAAAATCCTCGACTACCGGTTTACAATTTTCATACTGCAACGATAAATTTTCGCAGAATACGTCGAGTACTGAAATTACTTTGTTATGATCACTATTTTGTAATCTAGTATTTTCTAAATATTCTTCAATTTGTCGACTTTCCTTTAATAATGTTTGCAGATTGTGAGATACGCTACAGATTTTCACGTATGCTTCCTTATAAATCCAATCAGCATTTGAAGTTGTCTTATGTTCATCTGGTTTTTCTAAGATATAAAAAAATTGAAATACATCCTTAATTTGCGAGTATAAACGAGCACAATTTACACTGATTGTTGTCACGAAATGGAATAACTCGTCTTTATTGATACGTTCTATACATAAAAAAGGATTCATATTAAGGCACAGACGTTTGAGGAATTCTGATTGCAGCAGCAAATAAATATACTTCATTTTCTGAAAATAAAAATCTAAATGTACTACGGAATTTTTCCTAAACGCTCAAATTTTTTTCCAATTACCTGTAATTCGTCGATACTTATTGATTCTTTTTCTTTTTTTGAACAATGCAACTCTTCTTCGCTTAAAAAAGCCAAATAGAAATTCATACTATCGGCTGATTTCTTAATTGGAAAATCTTTCACTAACGAACAAATCGCAGTTTTCAAATGCAGAATGACTGATTGCAAAGTATCGTACACGGTGCAGCGTAACTGAAACATGACTTGATTTCTAGAACCATTACTTCCAATTGGTATCCCAAAAGATGATTTTCTGCAGATTTACTAAACATTAATATGAGCAATAAAATTAAAATTCTAGGCGAAGAAAGAGCGAAAATTACATTTTATTTTGACTGATCGAATGATACATCACCACTTCAAATTCTTGAATAAACTTCACACATTTATGCAACATTATGGATAAATCTTTCATATTTTTTATCATTCCATTTATTCGAGTTCTGTCTTTGTATTCGATGTAAACACGGTTCGTACGTTTCACAATTAAAGCTCCTAACGGGAGAAAGCTCAGAGGATATAGAATTATCGGTTTGAATTTGATTTTACAGAAGTAACATAATAAGCAGATAGCACTCGCACTCGAGGTTTGGTATATTAATTTGAAATACGATGATCTGAAATCATAAAGTTATAATAGTAGTAAGAAAAGGGACTGATATGAACTGAGGCAAAACAATAAATAAACTCAACCAAATTCAAAAACGAATAATCTTTTCGGTAAACGACGATAAAATTTCTAATGATTAATATGTCATCTTGAAATATAAGATTACTGTTTAAAATAATATCCACAAATTTACACAAGCTATCGTTTTCCTGTGTGAAAAATACATGAAAAGTGTAAGTGAAATGAAGTATTTCGTTACTTATGTAACTTAAATCTATTTATAAAAATTACCTCATGAATACCGTCCTTCTCTTTTTTAATTTCTTCAAATGTGTCCTGAAAATAATGAAATCGTTTTCAAGATCGATATTTAATAATTCTTATGAAGCGATAAAGCCAGTTTGTCATACCGGAGTTGAATTACGATTATACGTTTTTGGAATTTCGACTGATTCAAAATCATTCAGACCATTCTCCAATAAATGCGTGTACAGAGCAGAATTCTGAAAAAATGATACTGATATTAATTAATTGATTTAAACACGATTTCAGAGCAGAGTTTACCTTCAAAACCACTTCTTCATCATTATCATCGTCTTCCATGTTCAAAGGAACTGAAAAAAATTATAATTTTATGGTCGATAATTCAACTATCATTTCAGCGGGGATCAAATTCATCAAATTTCCATTTTAAACATTTAAAATTTACATGAGATCACGAAATCACACGAGATGAGAAAATCAAATAATTTTTAATTGATAGGCAACTTGATAGGTGATAACAATGATAATAGAATCAAAACATAAATAAAAAACATCTGTTTCATGTTTTGTGTTTTTGATTTGATATAATCTGAAGTATGTTTCAACTAGATTTCAACTTATTTCAACCTGGTTTGAAGGAAAAAATATGTGATTTTGTTTTATTTTTATTCAATTTTCATATCAAAACTAAATTTTTATTTCATTCGAATTTTAAGCTGAGTTTGTGGGATGTCTTATGTCTTAAACGTAACAATATGTACGATGGAAAAGGTGTACTTAAGCATAGCAAGGGACAACTAATATCATAGGTCGCTCATAGGTATTCCTCATTGACATATACAACCCTAGTAAAATCATTTTCTTTATCACCGTTCAATATATTGATAACTGCTCGTAAGCAAGTTAATTTCGATGCTGATACAAATGAATAATGCTGAGTCTGAGTATTCAATAATTATATTTCACGTGAAATAATTAATTATAATGGATCGAGAAAATCGTTTTTCAAACCTAACATCAATACGATAATCAACTACTTACGCTAAATGATAAATCTATGATCACAACGTTCGCATTTGGAATGCTCTAATTAATGGAAGAAAGTGAATATGCAATACATACCTTCACAACAAGTTATACTCTAAACTGTATAAAAATTAGTAAAATACCTACTTTAACTGAATAAGTAATCATAAATCAAATTCAAAATAAAATTAAAAAATATAAATACACTATTAATATCATTACAACGTTCTATGAAAGTCATTTCAAGTTTGAAGGTTTACACCTAATATTCATAAAACTAACAATAACGACTGGAGAAAACAACATACGTTAAAACTAAATATAAATATTTATCTTTAATAAAATGGTCATTTGGATCTAACTTCTAAACCTACTCTATCGATTAACATTTGTTTTTACTGATTAATTCGTCGATTTTTCTTCGAACATCTTCATTGAAATATTTCATCTTTTGAGAAATAAACGTCGAAATAACTTCACCTCGACATTTTTCATAACGTAAAATTTCACTCCAATGATTACTCTCACCAGTCAACATTGAATAAGGAGACGAACACGAATAATGACCTCTGTTCGTATTTTTTGCCAGCAATTTATCACCATGTAAATATAAACATATCTGACATTCAAATTCATCGATGAAATTTCCATAGTTATCATCAGCGTGCCATGCCCATCTTCTAGACTTCATAATATTTTTCAACATTTGATTACTAATGGTTCCTTCCAGTTTATGAGCGATAAGTAGTTCATATAGTTTGTCGTTGGTGTTCAACTTTTTCAAATAATTGCTTAAATCTAAAGGTCCATTAAAATCTGAAATTAAAATAGCTGATTCGTGATTAGGTAACCAGTCCTGAAAACAAATCATTCATTCGGATAAAAACAGATTTTTGCATTATTACAGGTACCTATTTTAAAGCTAGCTAGAATTATTATAGTACTTACCCGAATGGTCGGTGATCCTAAGTAAATAGGTACCGAGCCCACTATCAACGGGCGCCATAATTTCTCCGTTATGTAATCATCACAGATAGCATTTTCTATCGCTAAGGTAAACTTATACCTGGCAACGAAACGCAGGAAATCATCCGAATAGAAATTTGATACGTTTTTTACACTAAATCAAATAAAACAATAGAAAAATAAGTTACAGTTGGGAATACTTATGCCGAAGTGATAGCTTTGATTACTATACTCATGAAATGCACACTATTAAACACGTACTTTTCAGGTAACTCAGCGTTGTTCAAGCACATTCCATAAGAATCTATTGATATGTATTTACTAAGCTCGGCAACATAAGCGTCACGTTCTGTAAATGTATCGCAATCTGATTGGATATACAGTACAGCTGCATTAATGCCTTTCCTCACATAAACGTTTTTCTCGTCAACGGGTATGAAATACCTCAAATCTATGAAATAAAAATATGCAGAAATTTTGTGCCTGAGTTCACCTCATTACACTACGTAAATGGCTAAATACATAAGTAGGCAAGAACATACAATACCTCTGATATCATTAAAATTATGCAAATGTAAAGCATTCAATGGAAAATGACTAGATCTGCTGAATGTCGAAGTGAAATCAAATAATTTTAAAAATTCATCGCTCAACAAAATCAGCGTATTTTTTGGCGATTCTTCGTGTAGTAATGCCCAAACCACATTCATTTTAGGTAAAGGTAAATCCTCAGGATCTATGTTACTTCCGTAAAAAGCAAAAGCCTGTAAAATTACTTTAATAATGAATGATAAGGAGTCTAAATATTTTGATTTATAACTGAAGCAATACTCCATATTCTATTATTTTTATTTAAATTTAAAAATTCGGTCTATTGTTCGACTATTTATGTAAACAAAAGCTCGCAACCAATAGAAAATCAGAAAATGTCGAAGGTAAAGATCCTATTGGTTAACGAACATTTTTTGTTTACGTTTAGTATGAAACAAATGTACCATAGTTGGGCAAGATTATTTATTTAGTATAATTACTTTTCGTTTATTTTGTACATGTTCATTAATTTACTATTTAAATGATGATTATCTACCTTGGTTTCAGTTTGATTCCACAAATTTCGATCGTGCGAAATAACACATTCCCTGTTGTAACATTTTCGCACTTCATTTCTGCGGCCGGTATGAGGAGTCCACCATAAAATAATAGGTAATCCTGTGAACGTAAAATATAATAATAATACTATAATACTCATAAACATTGCACGACTGCAATAACATTTTTCTTTTGATTGTTTAGCCCAAATGTGTACCTAAATTATGCTTCGAAAAATTTTCATCTCTCTGAAATATATGAAAAGAAACCTGCAACAGAAATTAATTCTTTCGTCGGTTAATCTTTTCCATATTATACATGCGTGCGTAATAAAAATTAATTTAAAAAAAATATCATCAGGTACCTCCAATAAAACGGTGCAACTAACAGAAAATGCAATAAGAATACAAACGAAGTGACTCAAATATATCAGCCGTTTCAAGTATATTCGTAACACGAAATATCCAATAATGAAAAACACTGCAGTCTCCAGGATCACTACGATCATAGTATTTCCTTTTTTTGTTAATTGATGTCAACTCGCTAATGTGAAAATTACATCATTTGATACCGGTACCTAAGTACGTAAGAATATGTATTACAAGTACGTAAATGATACTAAAGTTCTTAATTTGAAGATCAATCGAATTATGCAATAAATTTCCGTTTTTTTTTTGCAGCTAACATCTTGAAAAAAATGTACAAAAATTCCAATTGTGTAAGAAGAAAACAACGTAAGAAGTTGGCGATTACGATGAACATGGATTTATAAGCGCTCTCATAATACTTAATACGATTTCCTACGTGTTTTGTGTATGCACGTTATAAAAATAGATATCTCAAATTTGTGTATTTTAGCTCGTTATTTGATTAGTAACGATTTCTACTGCGCTATAAACGGAACGAATTTTTTTCTAATCGACGAATTTTTACGTAATTTGCGGTCTTGGTTTTTGGTGCGTTGAATAATATTATTATATCTATTGGTAAATTTTCATCGTCTTTCGAAAAAGTCACGGGTAAGTGTGATACTGATAACGCGTATCCCGTACCTAGGTTTCGTAGGAATTATTTCAATGGATTTTGGAGTTTTTTATTTTTCTTACGTTTTATGCATTTGCGATACTAGCATTTTGGGATTTTGATTTTTAGTTTTCTTCATGAAGTCTTTATTATTTAGTACGATCAGCGTAGGTACTCTGAACCGGGAATATGAAATCGGTGTTCGTCTTCATTTCGGTGAAATTTGGAAGTTCTGAAAATTATTAATAAAATATAAGATTTTTAAAAAATTGCTCATAATTTTTTACGATTATACAATAATAATGGAATTGAAAGAATGAAGACATCATTCGTATGAACAATTTTACCAAAAGTTTTTCTAATTTAAATTGAAATAATTATCATTTTGTTACTACATTTGTAAATGTATTTCATTCTTATCATTCTAAACAAGTTTTAGCATACAAACATAAGACGATAGCTCATGTTATAGCTTCGTACCAAAAAATAATTAATAATCGACAATCAAGTGCAATCAATCAATTTTAAATTACATCTAAACCTAATAAATACCAAACAAAGTAAAGTAATTAGAACATATATTCGTTCGTTGGTCGTTGCACTTTTGGAAAATGAAAATTTGGCATCAATATACCAATAGTAAGTTTTGGGTGATTTGTTTCGATCATGGGAAAAAATCCAATTCCTTTCTATATCTTTGAAGTAAATAAGTATGTGAACTGAAAGTAAATAAAAATAAAGCGTCTACTGTGGAATTCGATTTCTAAGTTACAATTGTAGAAATATTGCCAAGAAAAAAACACTTCCGAAAAATTCCATTCATATTTGATAAAATTCGATATTGAAAAGAATTTCGAATTACTGTTCAGGTGATCGTATGATGCAGCTAATTCGAAAAAAAAAAACAAATCGAATTATTTGATTATAACTGTTTTGAAAGTTTAATATCATTAATTTACGAAATTTGCCATAGAAATAATCGAATTAACCTACGGTATCACTACTTCTCGAATCTTTTAGTAGCTGACATAATTAAAAATGGAGGTATAATCATTTAACATTTACATTATTTAGATATTTCGAGCAAATATGAAATTTCTTTCATATTTTTTATTTTTACTGATTCACATTTTGATTCGAACCCATCGATGAAGTAAATCTTATGCAGAGGGTTACTTACAGTACATCGATTCGAATTCCATTGAATTAATTTTAATCGCCAACAAAAAAATAATAAAAAAAAAGAACGAAGAATGTTAACTACGAAAGAAGAGAACCATTTATCTAAATACAGGTATATTGAACTTTCGAGATACTTCATCTTCTTTGATTTCCCATTAATTTTCCTATTGTAAACCATTGTAAACCCACGGTACGTTTTTATGGATTAAATATTTATTCTAGATCGTTGCCAATAGAGTTTTATAGCTGCGGTTTGTGATCGTCAAAAAAATCTATAAATTCATCGACGATAACAACGGTAGATAAAAAAGTACCTACGCTAGACAGCATCGAGATGAATTTTTTTTCGAAATTCTCGAACCTTGTGACAGAAATTTGAAACTAAAGAATTTTTCAAATGACTTAATTTCCAATTCAGCCAACATGTGCGGTAGGCACATTGGATAAATGCCACGAAATCTTTCACTCCTAAAATTTTAATTACACGTTAAATGTCACAAGTGCAGCCAACGCCCGCGATTTCTTATTCTTTTTCAAATCAAGGTCTCGCTAAAATTACGTTATGATAAGGGAATTTCCAAATTAATACTGATTCATAGTAAATTAACTTTCATCCCAAATATTACATATACTAACCATTGACATATATATATATTTTTTTTTTTCAGAACGAAAGAATGTCGTGGAAACCACCACAGCATTTTAATGCTCCACAGAGCGTCGCATACCAACAACCTCCTCCGCAAAAATTGCATAATGGTAATTTAGGGTAAGCGAGCTTGTTTTTATATTACTTTAATTACACGTTTCGTTCGAGTATTGACTAAAAGTATATCGTAAAAAGTGGGAAACATTCCAATCGGCATCGAAAATCTGAAAAATGTAGGGCTTCGCGAGATTAAATTAATCTCAAATCTTGATCCGATATTGGCCATACACCAGGCATAAATCATTCTAAATTTTCAACTTCTTGCCAAACTTTCATTTCCGATATCAGTAACATTTTGTCAACTCGACCTTTTAAAATCTGTTTCAAGATTACGTATGTGGGATTACATATCGCACATATAATAATATAGATTAAACGCTCGTCCCAAATTAATTATTCACAATGTATTTTTTCAGACCAAATTTTAATCAATCGAAACCGACGAATTTATCGAATTCTGCAGTATTGCGAATGCTGCAAGAACAAGAAGACGATGTTAGAATATGCGGATCAAGTAATTCTTTCGTATTTTTTAAAATGCTTCCTGAATTCTCCTAAACCAATTTAATCCTCTAATAAAGCTTTTGATAAATTATTTTGTTTGTATATAAACATCTATATTTAACGAGAAAAAAAAATATATAAATTATTTTTAAAAAACGTAATAACGACATTGCTACTATTGCGCTTTTTTGCCGAAATATTTTTAGATTGAAACCTTGATAGACGAACAAATACAATATTACGTGTTATTTCCCTCTCTATAACATCATCTTTAACTCCCTCAATTTTATATTGCATGTGTGTAATGTACATCTACGTACACATTTAATATTTCTACGTAATAATGTGTCGTCATATTATACTAAACAAAAAATGTCTCGCGAAGTGCTTATTTTAAATAAATAGCTATATTTGCTTTTGAAATTCATCAAATGGATTCTAGCCAATAGTTCGCATATTGCATAGGTACCTACGTAGAAAAACTTTACGTTACGGGTCATAAGCGCATATGAAAAAGAAACCGAAGTATGTAGGTATATTCTTCGAATATTTTGACGACGAAAGCATTTTTGATGCAATATTCAACGTTCACTTGAATAAACATTATCATCCGTATACTCGTAAGTCATAACCATACCATAAAAGTGAATCGATTCTTATTTTATTCTTTTCGATAAAATATACGAAGGGAAAAGCAAGCTGATAAAAGCTGCTTTACGAATGGAACTTACCACCCTTGAATGAAAAATAAAATTATAAAATATGGGATACCGAATATCGCTTTCTGTTAGTTTCAAAATCAACAATGGTACATTATTTGGAATTCCCGAAAAGAATTTTTTATCGTTCATTTCTTTATTTCTATTCACCACAGCAGAGATTTGCCAAGTAAAAATATTTTGAAAACGCTATAGAAAAGAGTGCTTTGTTATTTTACCCTTAAATGTATGATTTGCTGTGCGCATACTCGTATTTCTATTATTGTACTTTGCATTATTTTGCTTACTGCTCGTATGAGTTGCAGAGGAAACATACTACCTACCTATCATAATAAAAATGAAAAAAAAAAAAAAAAAATTGAAATGTGGTCAAACTATGAGCAAAAATAGTAGAACCTTAAAACTCGTAGGCATTACAAATTAAAGTAATCCAGTAAATTACGACCTTAAAAAAAACATTACAGGAGGAAGAGTTAAAAAAAAGCATCGTGAAGCTACTTTCCCAATCTGCATTGCGGGTAGAGAAGGTTCAGTGGGCCTAAAAAATTGAAAGCCCCCAAAAGGCACATCAAGGGTCCCTACAGACGAGATAAACCTAATTTCAACTTTGTAGCCCAATGTGGAGTGGAGTTGTGCGAAGAACAAACTCTAAAAATTAGAAAAATCTACCAAAAAACTACATATTTAGGGCTATAAGGAGGTGCAATGAGATGAAAAAGTCAATTCCCCCAAAAGGCACATCTACGGCCCCTACTAAATGTACGTAGCTAATTTCAAGTTCCTGACTCAGTTAGGAAGGGAGTTATGCGAGGAACAAAATCAAAAAACCATATATTTAAGGCTAAAAGGAGGCTGAAAAGTCGAGACTTCCAAAGGCACATCCAGTACTCCTACTAAATGTACATACCTGATTTCAACTTTCTAGCTCAACTTGGAGGGGAGTTATACGAGGAACAAACTCAAAAAACAAGAAAAAGCGACCAAAAAACAGCTTTTTTGGGGCTGTGAAGGGGTGAAAGGGGTCTGAAAAGTCGAGACTCCCAAAAGACCATCTAAGACCCCCAATAAATGTGCATATCTAATTTCAAGTTCCTAGCTACATTTGGAAAGGAATTATGTGAGGAACAAACTCAAAAAATGAGATAAATGAGGAAAACCGTTCTAAAAATCTCTTTTTTGGAACTGTGAAGGGGTGAAATGGAGCTAAAAAGTTGAAAACCCCAAAGAGCACATTTAGAGATCCAACTAAATGCAAATACCAAATTTCAACTTCCCAGCTCTATTTGGTGGAGAGATAGGCGAAGAACGACTCTTTTCCAAGTTCAAAAATAAGAGAAACCCCAATATCTCCCTTCCTAATTGACTTAGGAGGTTGATTTTTGGATATGTTATACAATTTTTGATTTTCTATCAATTGGCTTAAAAAGGGAAATTTTTGCGCTTTTGACCCCTTAGCACCCTCTACCCCAAATTGGGGCATAACTGAATTTTGACCCAAGTTCATCCCCAAAAAATGTTGCGAAATTTTAGGAATAAAAGGTGGAAAGATGAACTTTTTAGAGTATAACATTTTTTATAAGGTTGTGCCTAAATGTTCTTAATGTTGAACTGCAGTTAATATCAAAAATGCTTTTTGACTTTGATTTTCATGAATCAAGAAAGTATTTGAATTGCCCATTCATGGAGTAAAAAAGGAGCACTCTGGGATGTTTTTTCTTAAACAGAGGTAGAGGTACATGTAGATATTGGAGTGAATAGATGAAACCCTCAAAAGGCACTTCTAAAACCTGTACTAAATATGTATACTGAATTTCAACCCCTCAGATCAAGTTGGTGGAGTTTGTGCACTGTGCATAGCGGGGAGTTCTGCGAGAAATAAACCAAAAAAATAAGAAAAATCGGCTATAAAACTATATTTTTGGGGCTGCGAGGGAACGTAATGAAGCAGAAAAGTCGAAAGTCATAAAGGGTGCATTTAGGATCTATACTAAATTTACATATCAAATTCCAACTTCCTAACTCAATTTGAAGGGGAGTTATACGAGAAACATACCAGCAAAAAACTACTTCTTTGGGGCTGTGAGGGGGTGAAATGGGTCTGAAGTTGAGACCCCTGGAAGGCACGTCTAGAACCTATACTAAATCTATATCAAAAATCAAATAGGTCACAAGTCGCAGCTTCCGTGTAGCAGTTTCCCAACTACAAGTTATCCGCTGTACTAAGTGCAATGACTCGGCAGACATCGGCTTATTTCGGTAATGATCGTTTAACTTGCATATTTTTCGGCTGTATAATAAATTAGGTTTCCATCCAAATAATACGAAAATGATAAATTAAACTAATTAAAGTTCATAACATCATTACTTTTTATTTTATTACAATAGACAAAGAAAACAATTTTTACAAAATATAAATTTTTGGTATCAATTGATACCAAAAAGATGAAAACAATTATCAATTAATAATTTTTCGCACCGATTAGGTACTACAAAACTGTAGCATGTTATACACCTTGTAAGTGTATCTTATAATGAAGCAATCTTTACTAACCCCCCCCCCATGATTGTAAGTGAATGCGCGTGCTGCATTTCATTACAGCTTATCAAATTTACGGAATTTTGAACTTATATCATTTTGAATTAAGAGACTGATTCATTTGTTGATTTATATGATGTACCTAAATACTATATTCGTTCAAGTTAAACGACCAATACCGAAGTAAGCCGATGTCTTCCGAGTCATTGCACTCCGTACAGCGGGTAACGTCCGGTGTTTCTCATTGCTTTCTACGCTATCTACAGGTAACTCACCGCATCACTGAACGGGGTTTTAACAACCTTAAGTCCAGCAGTGGGCCATGAGTCTGCGCTCAAACCAGTTTCAAGCTTTTTGATTCCAATAATAGATAGCATGCTGTCTAATTATCTCTGTTGTAACTGATAGTGCTCGGAACCTAAGCATGTAATAGTTGTTACGTACGTTTGGCCATAGTGGGATTCGACCAAATTTCAACTTCCTAGCTCAATTTGGTGGAGAGTTATGTAAGGAACAAACTCAAAACACAAGAAAACTCATTCCTAAAAAATCACATTTTGGGGTTGTAACGGAGCACAATGGGTCTGAAAAGTCGAAACACCCAAAAGACACATCTGAGACTAATAATAAATCCACATACCAAAATTCAACTTCCTAACTAAATTTAGAGGTGAGATAGGGGAGGAACAGCCTCTTTTCAGGGTCAATAAAGGGGAAACCCTCTCTATCACCTTTCCTAATTGACATAAGAGGCTAATTTTTTAATATGTAGTACAAGTTTTGATTCTTCGTCGATTGATTTAACAAAATGAACAATTGTAAATTTTTAGCCCCTCTGCACCTCCTACCCCTAATTTGGACCCAACTGAATTTTGATCCTACCTTATCCCCACTCAAAAATATCAAATCTGCCGCCAATTCAAGTCTACTGTCCAAATTTGGTAGATTTTGGTTGGTACTGAGTTGAGCAAATAATTTCTGGATTGAGGGGGGGGGGGAGGGGGCAAAAATAAAAACAAATATCTGATATCGCCGAAAATGGTCTTAATAGTATTCTAGACCCTCAAAACGGATTTCGTTGATATCTTTCCCCTCATTCCTCGCAGGTTGATAATGTTGAAATAAAAAATTCGCTGCTTAGTACACGAACCCACAAATTCTCTCTACTAGTAAAACTATCGCAAATTTTTCTCTTTTCCAAATACTACCTGCAGCGTGGGCAATAGAAAATTCAAAATATGACCTTAGGTTTCGTATTTTTTGTTTTTTTTTTTTTTTTTTAATTTAAATTTTGGATATCAGAATTTTAGATTAAATTAAATGAATTTCGAATGTTTTTTGTTGTCAAAAATTTGAAATATTTTCAAAATTGAGCCACTCTACCTCGTACCATACCTTTTAAATCCATTATTTAATTATTTATTGGAATGCTGCAGACTGCAAAAATAAGCTATCTATTTCAAAACCTCGCAATAATATATCTCGAAAAATTCATGAGGTGAAGCTTCAAGGTATCGGTTTTAAACACAATAACTCGATACAATTCATCAATTAAAATAAAACCAGCTAATTTATGCAACAGACGCCTTTGAATATACACCCAGCTAATTACTTTTAAAAAAAATGTTTTCCTTTGCTAGCGAAACAGAAGCGCATTCCAACATTAAATTAATTAACGTTTACAATACACACATAAACGTTTGAAAACAGAAGCAAAACTATCATAACAAATTTTACAAACGCTTTAAAGATGACACACAACGAGCCAAAAAGTATTCATGGGCCATAAAAGATGGGAAATTAACTAACAATATAACCGCCAAAAGTGTTATGGTTTCGAGTTGCTCGAAACAAAAGAGCTACGTACGTATTTCGTAGGTTTTCAAAGAAATTAAATGGCCAATTTGACACCAGATCTGTTGAGTAAGCACTGGCGTTCAAATTATTGCTACTGTACGATGTAAAACATTACATTCGTTTCCATAAAAATGTCGAAGTTCGTAAAAGGTCGTTAATATAAGCATCGTGAAACGGTCTGGAGGGGTTGGGAGGAGGATACGTAATTCAAAAATACTTCTAACCTTCAATTTTATTCGTCGGCGTCGTTTTCACTGGTAAAAAATTTCTTATTCACGATTATCATTAAATCTTTATAAGCCAGTAATCGTACAGTGCATACGTAATTTTTGACATTTTAAAAATAGCCGGATGAACCTTTATATATATCAGATCGCCACGAGGATAATTTGTTTGAAAATAGTATGGTAACTATCTGAGTATGTCATCATGAAAGGGTTATTGTGTACTACAGAAGGACTGTGTGCCAGACAGAATTAAACTTTTTTTTTTTTTTTTTTATCCTACGCAGACTTTCCGCAAGTTGGTTTATTTAATACCTTGCTTCTGTTGTTCAACTCTTGTAACATTGTTTTATTACTCACACCATCGAAGCGAATTTCGCTTTTGAAAATTTTTCAATCCTAATTCTCGCTCATTGCGTAAGTGGAAAGATAAATTGTTGAAAGTGTTATTACATATACGTGGAAGACATAGCGATAAATTATCGTCGGTTGTTTGTATTTTTGTGCAGTTAAAAAAGAGGTTATTTGGCCACCACCGCCAGAAGAACCAGAAGGTGAAGAAGTATCCAATAACGACCCTTATTTCAATTCGCAGGTAATTTCAAAATCAATATTTTCATTACCGTATCCGTAACGGTGTAAATAAACTAACTAGCCAAGCTTAGTATTGAAGTAAGGTATTTTTTTCCTCATTTCATCATTAAGTAGGTAGTTGATTTGATTTGATTTTTTTTTTTTTTTTTTTTTTTTTTGGTTTTTTTTTTTTTTTTTTTTTTTTTTGATCGGTTTATTATTTTTACCTTACCTGTAAGCTTGTTGCGTACTAAAATTATAGTTTAATTTATTAATATGTGAAAAAAAAAAATGAAAAACTGCGATCAAGTAATCATTTTATTTTGGGAAAAGAATACTTTAGTCAAACTCATTAAAATCTCAAACACAATAAAAAATTTTTTGACTCAAAATTTTTATTAAATTACTCATCGTGATAATTCTAGTTTTTGGTGTTTCTTTTTTCATTAAATTAACCTCACATGAAACACACTTACTTACGTATGTAAATAAGCTGATCGAACTGTGACAAACTTTTCTGGCGTCATTGTCGTTATAAAAGAAGGAAATCAAATAACCAAGCCTCCTCATTTCTTATACTATATAAAGTTGACCACAGTGAACCTTGTTTTAGAGTTTTCAAGGATCGTGTAAAGACTTGAGAAAAATTATAAGAAAATGACAGAATTATTTCTCATCAAATGACGTAAATGATAAGTTTGAGTTTGGATTTTTTCCAAATAAAAATGAAAAAAATTGTTACTGTACATGCATCAAACATGAAGTTATACTACGCACAATCTGAATGATTGTGTTAACAAATGTATTACTAGATAAATATTTTATTTATTAGCCTTTTAGTTTTACGTATAACTCAACATACTGTTTGAAGTATGTAAAGCGAGTAACGTTAAATGAAAGTGATAATAGGTAAACAATATTTGAATGAGTATCTTGAGCTAAATGAATATTGATACATATAAAAATATCAATGCATGTTATTAACTTACTTTCTAAAAAATGCTACTTGATTTTTGGTACAATCATGATAAACCATTAAAACTAAAATTATAAAAAGCGAAAAAGTTAAGATGAAACAAGTTTACTCAAGCGTCTCTAGAAATATACTACATTCGTGTTCGAATTCAAAGAACTTTTCAGTGAACTGATAACACAGCTTAATACAAATATAAATATTGATAAGAGGTTCGAAATTCAACCAATCGCGACGCACTATTCTAGCGGTAAAAACAGAGGGTAAAAGTTTATCTGTTGCTGTTTGAAAAAATATATTATAATAATAATCCTTTATTCCTTTTTTTCCCTTTGTTTTGTAATTTATATCGAGCATCGTTGAAAGGATGAAAATTTTTCCCAGAAATTATTTTTTATTTTTTCCTTTTCCAAGCTAATTGATTCGAAAATTTCAAATTCAAACTAATGCTTAATATCTAAATCGTTTACTAAAGTTGAAAACGAAAGCATCTTGACAAAATAACGTATACCAACAAGACAAGACTGACGTACCTAAAACAAGCAATAATCATAATACTAAATATTTAGTTAACCTGAGCCGAAGTAGGCTTTTTTGATATCTTAAATGACATATGGTATTTTTCAGAACGGTAATCCCTACGAAGATTCGTATAGAAAACCTCAAAAAAGATTTGAACCGCCTCCAACAGTAATCAGACTCAGGGAATCTCCACCGATTTCTCAACATACAGCTCCTGTATTCAAATCACAACCAGCAGCGGATACGATAAAAGGAGGATTCAGAATGCGAGGTGATCAAAAATGGCCACCACCGGAATACAAAGCTCAAGCAGAAGCCGAAAATCAAGCCAGAGTTGAGTTAGCACGTGGTCCTGCTTTCAGGCCACGCCAAGTGAAAAAAGATTACACATCATTTTTTGCAAAAAATGCTCTGCCAAATACCTATCCTGGTTATAAAACGCCACCGGGAACGCAGCATTATTCGAAATCGCCTGTAACTGAATACTGATGTGATTTTCTTTGTTCTTTTTTTTTTTTTTGTTGTTGTTTTTTGTACGTTATTCTAAAGAAATTCCTTTATAAAGATAAGTTTAAATGAAATGTAATTTGTTGTTTACATTTTTAAGTCTTTTTGAAAAGAAAAACACACCACGACAGATGACTGTTCATTTTTGGTTTATAAAAATATGAGATAAATAACGCGTCAATGTATCAAATTTGCTATTGATATACAATAATTATCTGCGTATTTAAAACTCTTACCTCGAAATTAACGCTTTTAACGGCTTACCATCTTTATCTATTAATAACTCCATATATAACTGCTCATTGAAATTGTGATTTATGAAATAAATATTTATAAGTTGTGTCTTTTTTTTTTTTTTTTAAATTCGGTATCAATTCAACAACGAAAATTTGAAGCATAAATAAAAATACTTTATTACCAAATAAAAAAGTAGAAAATAACACAGAGCATTCGTTGCGTAAACTAAAACAATAATATCGAGAACAAAAATCGAAGAGCAACGTATAAATTTAAATAATAATTTTAGCCATACTTATTCGATGATAATATAAAACGTTTTAAAAAAGATGGCCGGATCATACACAAACAAAATAATAAAAAATAACGTATAAAATATATAAATGCAAACATCTAAACATGAACAATAATGAGTATTTAAAATATTACGTTTAAAATACGTATAAATTATTGTTAAAATTAACAAATTAAAGCAACGATACAATTTTTACCATACGTGAAAAATGTATCCAAATCAGGGAATGGTGAAATTAAATTTTTATATTAAAATTACATTTCACCAAACCCTTTTTTAAAGTTAGAACGATTATAATTAAAACACTTACTCCTAAAAAGGACATAAATTAGGGCAATTTTTTTAAAATAGTATCATTTACATTTTGATTTTTTTTTTGTAAATGTAAAACTTAACTATTTTGACTAATTAGTTTTTTTTTTGGAACTTTTTTTTTGGTATATTTCACAACCAAACTGCAATAATATGAATGGAAAATTCGTATAAATTTTATCACAGCTAACGATTCTTTTTTGTTAATAAGAAAAAAAACTAATACTACGTAACATTAAAAAATTCACCACGGATGACACATTGCAGCAAATGTGATAATACTGAAGACAAAGATCAATACTTATAAAAGTATAAAAATAGAAAAAAATTGAGATAAGTAAATGTTAATATATAGTTAACTACTCGAGGAAGTAGTTACACAAACAAAGCATTACAAAAGTTTTCAAATTATTACCTAGTAAAGTTAATTTTTTGATATTCAAAGCTTCCTAACTTTTAAGTTTACATTAATTCTGATACAAACTCTGGTTGTCCTTCTTTATTCATTCTCAATTCGGATCTAGCTCTTAATAATTCGGTGGTATCGGTTGGACCTTCGGGTACTTGGAATGTACATCCTTGGAACCCCAATGCAGCTTCGATCATCTACAAAAAATATAATAATTTAATACCGAAAACCGAATAACAATTTACCGATGAAATCGCTTTCGATTACTTGTTGACTATGAGAGCTGGTTTTATCTAATGGCAAAACTGATCCACCTAGGGTGGCGTAATCACCAGGTCCCATCGACAACATCGTGTTCACTGAGTTCCGTCTGGCTGGGTGTTGAATCGTAGCGTAAGTATTGTCAACCTACAAAGCAAATAAAAAATAGAACGTTATTTTTTTTGTAGAAATTATAACAATTTTCGTAGTTTGGGGATAAATTTTCATATACCACAGATGTTTCATCGCTTCCACGTCTATCAAAAGTAGAAGCTGGAGGTAAACGATTAGCTTCCGGTTCACAAAATACCTGCATTGTCAATTCTTGTTCTTCGTAAAGTTTTAATTTTCTAATAAAGAGATTAAAGTTATATCGAAAGATATTCAATATAATTAATAAATTTCAAATAATTATAAAAATCTTACTGTTCAATCCACAATGGATTTTCGGTGGTACTCAAATCGTCGATAATAGGTTTTTTGATTAACATATCACATTTCATATCTAACGGCTCCATAACAATCCTACATAAAACCATGTAAAACATGTATTAAATCGAGCATTGAATAGTAAGACACACTTAAGTTTTATACGTAAAACTTCGACGACTTGGTGGAAAATCTGTCGACGAAAAAAATTAACAAGGTGCACGTATCGTACCAGTGTCTAAAACAACAGCATAAAATTAAAACGCTTGCACATCCCACAAATAACACAATGGCCAATGCAACTAAAGCTGCCAAAGCAGGCTCAAACGGTTCATTGGGCTTTTCGACGTAAGCGGGCTATTGAAAAAAATTAAATCATGAAATAAAACGGTGTCAATAAGCGAAATATGTTGTGAGCACAAATGTGCGGTGGTAAGTTAAATAGCCCATCGTCTCACCAGCACATTTTCAATAGCGAAACCAGCGTAATCGTCCTTTAGATAGTTGTATTTATCATCGATAATTTTCAATACTTCGGGAATCGTGACAATTGTTTGAGTATCGTTATTAATCATATGTAAATACATATCGCACCTAGACAGAAAAATATTTAACAATATTTTGAGAAATTATAAATACATAAACTTTTTAGAAATAAAACAATAATTTGCGACTTACCAATCGTGTTGGGTTTGACCGATGGAATTGACGTGATATCTTAGAGCATCCACCACCACCACATTTCCAGTAGCATTAGATAACTGAGCCGCGATTTTATGCACTTCAGATTCCACTTCTTTCGGAGGTCGTGATAATATAACTCGAGCAAGTTGTTGCGATTCATAAACCCAAATCTGTGATAAGTCATACGAAAATGAAACGACTGGATACAAAAAACTGTGCCCATTTCTATTTAATTCTTAGGTTTTACTCACATTCAAAATGGCAGTAGCTTCACGATTCGGAGGGGCAGTTTCACGAGCTATAACGTGCAATTCAAACCTATCCTGGTTGTACTCGGTAACAAAATTGGCTGTTGTGATTTTACCTAGTGAATTAATCGCAAATGGACTAGGAATAACCGATCCAGATGATTTGTTCGATCCGCTTTTGTACAAAAATGATGCTCCAATTTCGTAGTAAAGTTCTCCGTTAATACCTTCATCAGTGTCGTTTGCTCTTAGCACGGTTATACTTTCACCCATCGGTGCTTTAGCATCGATGCCTATACAGCGAATAAAATACATATTAAATAACAGTAGGTTATAGATTTTTTCACTCAAAGACGGTTTTCGTGTAAATTACCAGCATAGTAAACTTTTCTTTCGAAGTACGGAGCATTATCATTCTCATCTTTGACAACAATTACCGCATGAGCAATTGTAGGATCTCCTTTAGCGATTATTTCATTCTAGAAGAAAATACGTTACTAATTAATTTTATTTTTAAATCTAAAATTAGCAACGAAATCTGATTATCTTACAGCAGCAGAATTGTAATTTGGATTATTGGTGGCTTTGATATAAAATTCGTGAGTAGCGTTTCTTTCTCTATCTAACACTCCTAACACATAAATGGATCCATCACGTCGATCTAGTTTGAACATGCCTTCTTCGTTGCCTTTAATTATGTAATAGAATACTCTAGCGTTATCACCTTCATCAGCATCTTCCGCTTGTACTTTTCCTATGAAATTTAGCATTACGATAATTAGAAAATAATTTCATCTTCTTTAAACATTTTTAATGGGGAAGTGGTAAAAAATGGTGACCGTTTGTTTACAGTCTGGTGTTCTAATTTTCGTAGAAATTTCTTATCATTTTACATGAAGTTTGAATAGGAAAATAAGTTTTCCTTTTTTAAAAATAAAATAAAAGCATTCTATGATTTTTTTTTTAAATTAATACCTAGAATATTAAATTATCTTTCGAATGATATAACATTATTAAAATTTCATGCTATAATCATCTTATAAATGGAGAAAATCGGCACAGAAAATGTAAGGTTGTTCAGATTTATTAAGAAATGAAAAGAAAACCTGATCGTTGAGAAAAAGTGAATAATTGGTAAGAAATAGCTTGAAAAGAGGAATATTTTAGCCATTGAATATTCCTTGCTAGCTATTTTGATTTTGAAACACTTCAATTCTAAAGTTCAGTCCGAACAATCTTACATTTTTTGTGCCGTCCATTTATAAGATTATTATAGCAGGAAATTTCATAAATATTATATCATTCGAAAATTGATTTTATACTCTAAATATTACACTAGAAAAAAATTTATAAAATTTTTCTAATTACTTTTTAAAAAAGAAAAACTCTCTCTCATTCAAACTTTATAGTGATAAGAAATTTTTACAAATACGATAACAGTAGACTGTAAACAAACGGCCGCCATTTTTTTACCACTTCCTACTATTATTATTTCCATAATTATAAAAAATAAAAAATTACCCATTAAATAATCCGGCGGATTGTTCTCGCTAACAGTGAATATGTATTCTGAAGTACCATCTTCACTGGTTACAAACATAGGTTTATTATCGTCAATGTCTTTTAAAATAATATTCAAATATTGCGATGTTTCATAAGTTGTTTGAGTTCCATGATCTTTAGCGACTAAGATTAACTGTTACAAACATAGTTCACAAATTACATTCATTCTGCCTAGAAAAGCAGTCGTGGATAGTTCCGACTATATTTTAGAAAATATTATACCTCATAGTAAGCTTTTTTCTCTCGATCTAAATTTACCAAAGTTCTTAATTCGCCGGTATTCTCATTGATGCTAAATTCATCAGTAGCTTGCGTGTCGTTGTTTCCAACCTTGAAATGATACGTGACACGACCATTCTCTCCAGGATCTTTATCTTCGGCAAATACTTTCATGACTAGATAATTAACCTCCACATTCTACGAACAATAATAATGTAGCTACTAACTTGTGAAATTTGTGGCAGAATTAAACACTAGTTAAAACTTACTTCAGGAATCAAAACTGATGCATTGGCAGAAGAGGGTTCTTTGAAGAATGGTTTATTTTGGTTCACATCCAAAACATTGACGTCTACTTGAGCTTTATCCGAAAACTTTCCATCGGTTACTTCTACGGTGAGTTTAAATGATTTAATCAAACCCAATAACGAACGTTTGGGGTATAAAATTCCGGTATTTGATTCCATATAGAATGCTTCTGTAAATGAGATAATTTTAATGGAAAATTAAAAATTTAGTACCATTTAACTGATTGAAAACTAGAGAAAAGTAAAACTGTACCTTCGTCATTTCCATTAACAATATGATATCGTAAACGACTAGTTTCATCTTTATCTTCAGCATGTAATCGAACAATAAGAGACGGTGGAGCGTACGGTATTGTCTCTACGATATTAGCCGAATATTGATGTTGCGTAAGTATAGGCCCATTATCATTGACATCTTCGATTTTTACGACAACCTGAATCGTAATTAATCAACGAATAAATTTCATAGGATCAATCGTCACTAGGTAATTTTATTATGTAATTTTTTCTTACCGGCACTACAACGGATTTTGATTCTTCCTTGGGGGCTAAATCAGTAGCTTCCACTTTCAACGTAATTTCTGAAACTTTCTCGCGATCTAATGCAGCCGAATTTGCAACTCTTATCTCGCCAGTATTTTCATTTATGGTAAAATCATTAATGTAATCTCCTTTAAGCGAGTATCTGATTTTACCAAAATCATCAGCATCTCCATCGCTGGCGGAAACTTTTACAACGAAGGTATCTTTTTGAGAATTCTCTTTTATGGCGGCGAAATATTCGGACTGAAAATTGTAATATAGGTTTTTAATATTAAGAAATATAATATAAAACCAGTGGTTAAGTAAGAGAAAGACATACTTTATCGAAAATCGGTCCCATATCGTTAATATTAATCACATTTACATTAACATGAGCTGTTGTCGATAGCTGAGGTTCTCCCATATCGTAGGCTAGTAACGTGAAATTTATTGATTGCACTTTTTCGTAGTCTATTTGCTTCTTCGTAAAAACCATACCTTTATATTTTAAAATAGAAAAATTACTACCAAAAATGTTTGTGTGAAATGATCATATGACATAGAATAATCGAACCTGTAGTTCGGTTCACGTCAAAATATTCGGACTCTGGTTCTATAGCAAAATGGTCAATATCGGAATCTTCATCGGAAGCTTTGAATGTACCGAGTACCGTATTAGCAGGCAATTCTTCTTGGATTTGAGTAATATAGTAGGGATGCTCTTTAGTCCATGGAAGATCAAATTTAGGAGGAGTGTCATTGATATCTAATATCGTTATCGTTAATGTTCCTATAAAATAAACGAAATGTAGGGCATCGTAAACGATTGTAGATTACCTTGGTTCGCGCATTAATATATTATTTTTATCTATTTACCGTTGCCTTGTTGTATGTAATCGGCGCTCGTATCGATGACAACAACTGTTAAGGTGATATGTGAAGCTGTATCTCTTTGTAATTGTTCGGCTACCATAACTTCGCCAGTTTCTTTAACGATTTTGAAAAATCCCTAATAAACGATAACAATAACGTTTATCGAACCGTTTCTCTTTTCTGACGTAAGTTCTATACGAACGTTTATTACTTTGTAGGAATCATCATTGATGATTTTTTCTCCGAATTTATCAACGGCGAAGATGGGTTCGGTGAATTTGAAATTCAGAGCAGCCGCGTCGTCTATATCTGGATCAGCTGCAGTAACTTTGTAGAACACGGTTCCCACACTAGCATCTTCTCGGACCTAAAAAATATATAAGGTTTTGATATTGATACCGAAGAGAACACAAAATCGAATAATCAAAAGCGTTGAATTACTTGAGCACGCTGAGCAGCTGGATCGAGATAGGGATTTTTATCATTGGTATTAAAAAGATTAATTCGAACGATTGCACTACCGGTCAACATAGGTGTGCCTGAAAAAAAAAAAAAAATCACAGGCAAAGTAGTACATAAACATTGTTAATAAGACGTAACGATGGATAAATGCTAATTTTTAAAAACATACCACCATCAGTAGCAATTACAGTAATATTATAAATTTTTTTACGATCATAATCCAGTTTAGAAGCTACTTTTATAACTCCAGTTTCCGAGTCGAGAATAAAATCATTATGAGATCCTTTTTCAATCTTGTATGATAAGTTCGCATTGATACCGGTGTCATCATCTGTAGCTTGTATTTGAAGAACATTTTCACCTAAAATTTTAAGATTAAAATAATTAATAATGATATGATTTATTAGTCAATGAAGCATTTTCATTAAATATTACGAAGTTTTTGTACCAATTTTCGTATTTTCTAAAATCGTGACGTTGTACACGTTCTGGGAAAATATAGGCTGATTATTGTTTATATCTAATACTTGAACATTTACAGTGGCTTGGCTAGAAAATATACCATCACTCGCCTAAAATAAATAAATCTCAAAAATTACTCGGCTCGATTTATAATAAAACATATTCCAACAGATTTCCTTACAGTCACAATAAAAGTGATAGTGTCAGATTCAGGTTCACGTAAAATACCAGTTTCGCTGAGAACTGTTATTTCTCCGGTATCGCGATGAATACCAAACAGACCCCTGACATGTTCGTCTAATATGGAATACGAAATACCAGATGTTTTATCAGCATCTGTAGCCTAAGATCATCAATTCATTATAAATTACGTATTCGTATATTTCATTTTACAATTATATAACTACAAATCCTATTTACTTTGACGAAAAACGCAGGTTCAAATACCGTGGCACCTTCGTCTATCTTTGCGGTGTAATTTTTTGATACAAATATCGGTGGATTATCGTTGTTATCCAGCACGTCAATTTGCAGAACAGCTGATGTACTGAAACCATGGCCTTCGTTGTCAGTAGCCTAATTTTACAAATGCTAGATTAATAATCGAGTGTTAATAAGCACATATGAACTAAAAAATATCAAGTATAACGAATACCTTAAAATTTAGCAAATATTTCGTTTTTGTTTCGTAATCAAGGCATGGAGGTGTTCCTGGATGAGTACATAAGGCAACAGTTATAACACCAGATTTTTTATCATCGTTGAACCTTTCGAAAGAAATGACGAATTAGTTATTGTTCCGCGAAAAATTAACAATAATGTTGTTCACGTTCAAGCGAAATACTTACTTATCAGCGCCATCGCCTTCCAGCTCATAAATGATGCTATTTTTTCCGTAAATATCGCTATCTATATCAGAGGCAGTGATCGTGGTTACAATAGTACCAGGTAATGCGGATTCGTTCACGGTGGCTTTGTAAGATGGATTTTCAAATTTAGGTAGGTTATCATTAACATCCAGCACTTGGACGGTAATTGTCGCCGTAGATGAATGTTTAACAGAAGCATCATTTCCTTCAGCAATCACCTATATTATTATACACAAATATTAGAAACGATCGTTTCTAATTTATTACAACACAAAGAGAATAAATATTTTACCAAAATGAAGAATTTTCTTTGATTATGGTTTTCATAATCCAGCGAGGCATTACTAGCTAATCTAACGATAACAGAAGTAGATCCTAAGGCAGTGGTAGGTTCAATTGTGAATGCTCCAGAAATGTCGTCCTTCAGGTGTAAAGAAAACGCCGAATTATTTCCCTGTAAAAATAATTCAAGTTTAATTAACTGAAAATCAGTTTCAAATTATAACGAGTATGGTAGTAAAATATTCATACAATATCAGCATCTGTAACTCTCATATCTAAATTAGGTAACGGAGAACCAGGAGGAGTGTTTTCCGTTATATTGACGTAATATTCTTTCTTATTAAATTTAGGAGCTTCATCGTTCACATCTCGAATAGTAATCGATACAATGGCAGTGGCACTAGCGTTTTCATCATTCGATGCAGTATCATCGACTATTTCGTGCGCCTGTAGATGAATTTTACGAGTGTATTTTCATTGGAACAATATTATTAGAAATTATTTACATTGAAAATAAAATTTACCTTGACAGTCAACAAAACAATACCATTAGTATTGCTTAGAACTTCTCTGTCTAACGGCTTCGCAGTACGAATTTCTCCACTATTACTATCAATTTGGAAGAAATCATGAGGATCTAAAATGAAATTCAACGTGATTACACGGCTGAACATTGAGTTAGCATTCCAATGAAAGGTACACTCACTGTCGACGAGATCATAAACAATAGCTCTGGGGTCTCCTCGATCACCATCTCTGGCTTGAAGAGTCAAGACATGTGTATCTATAGGGGCATCTTCTTCGACATCAGCAGTCAATGAACTTTGAAATATTGGAGGTGAATTCTGTACATCCAGGACACGAATTTCGCAAGCTGTATTTGATCGATATTTACCATCCTAGAGCAAGAATCACGATTAAATTTTAGCCATGAGACAGTGAAACACCATTTATAAAACTTCACTTACCCAAGCTTCTAATAGAAATTCAAATCTTTCTTTATCGTTGTAATTTAATTTCTCCTTCAATAATATTCCTCCTTGAAAAAAACTTTCACTGCTGTTTAAATTGATAATACCGAATATTTTGCAAGCGTTAGGATGGATAGTTTCTTTGCAAGTCACTTCAAGAGAATCCCCAACCGTATCTGCATCTTCGACAATAATATTTTGAAATACAGTACTGCCTACGAGTGCATCTTCAGGTACTGAGATTTTATAAGGTGTCTGAAAACACGGTAAATATTATAATAATTTGGAGTAATTCATTGTAATAATAAGATCCAACTTATTTATCTCTTACTTTCATGAAAGTTGGCGAATTATCATTCACATCTTCTATAATTAGATTTATCTTATCTTCCACAAGATTTCCAACATCATCTTCTATAGTGAAGATAACTTGCATAGACGCATTCGCCTTTTAAAACATAAATGGAAATATTTACATTTAAATTTTTAAATAAAACTAAGAAAGCATTTTTTTTCCAAAAAATCCGACTATACCTCTCTATTTAAAGGTTTTTCTAATTTTACTGCTCCGGTAACGGAATCTACGGAGAAGAAATCTGTTCCTTTGATGCCATAAGTAATATCCGAACCTTCCAGATCAGTACCGTTCAAATAGCCGACAATCGTTCCCACTGCTGTATCTTCCAGTATTACATGATTATCCAGGTTAACTTCGAATATAGGAGAATGATTACACCGAATAGCTGAAATTATAATAAATATTTTAACGTCGATGTGAAAAAATTTTCAATGAAATGAAAAGAAATTATCACTACTGACCAGCGATAATCGCGAAGATGATTATTGAAACACATGTAATTCTTGCCATGTCGAAAGGTTTATGGAAAATAGAAAAATGTAAGCCTCGAAAGTGTGTATAATCTGCAACAATACAAAATTCATGTTCACATAACCAAGGAAATAATGAATATTATATGTGTACTATTCGTAATTAGCAAGTAGGTCATTCGAAAACAAAATTTGCAAGTGAGATCGTTGTAATATTGTAACACTAAAAAATCTTTTGGAATAGTTTGTAATCGCACTCACCTTATGTGCTTTCGAGATATTAAATTATGATCAACTCATGATTGAAATATTGTTCACTATTTTTACATTAAAGATCCCATTTCCAACTATAGACTACATTTTCTGCTAATTGATAACGAAATTATTGAAACACAATCATTGTATAACGGTGAATGAATATAACATAAGAATTATGATTGAAACAAAATAAAACACAATGAACACACGAATGTACGTTTAAACTACAAAATAATTACCGATTATCTATAAAATGTGATTACATAATTCCATATTATAGAACACTATGCGTGTACTATTTATAGGAATTTTGTTTATATCGGAAATGATAAACAGTTATGAAGCCGGAGCCGAATAGGCTATAACAGGAAATATACATTCTCGATGTTTTAGTTGCATAATGCGTAAAATTGAAGGGATACTGCGATGAGAATTTTTTTTTACAAATCATAGTTTACACTGATTTACGGAAATTCACTTAACAATCTTACAATATTGAAATTAATTTGATTAAAACTTAAAACGAAACATAACAACTGCAAAATAAATCAATTTTTCAAGAAAATTTAATTTCAACAGCCATCCGCGATTTGAAGTATCTAAGTAAATGGAAATAGAGAATTGTAGAACTTTATTGCTTATACGTAAGTAGGGGTAGGGGCTACTGATATTTTTAAAATTCACAGTTAGATAATTTTATGGAGTTTTTTTAAAAGCCAGAACATCTTTGTAGGTATTTATTTTACACTTGAGCGGAAAATACATTATTGAAGTCATGCACAGGGATGGAAGAACAACAAAGAACTGAGAACCAAAAACGTAAAGAACATGCGATTTTAGAGAACGAGAACGAAAGAATAAAGAATTGAGTAGAGTAATTGAAGAACAAGAAAAAAAAACAAAAACAACTATTTTCCATTCTTTTTTCCATTTTTTTCGAATTTCAGCAGGTATTTCTTCGATTTGTTGTGATTTAAGCGCATTTTAGTAATTTTTTTCTTAGGTCTCACTCTCGTTTACATTAATTTTTTTTTAAATTGGAAGGCTCAGTTGAAGAGCAAAAACTAGTAAGAATGAGAACAAAGAACCAAACAAAACCCAATAAGGAACAAGAACAAAAAACAAGAACGATACTTCAAGAACTGTGAAGAACAAGAACAAAATGACAAATTGAGAACGAAGTTTTCAAAAATTCTAAACGAAAGCAAAACTAACAAAAACAAGAACAAGAACCAAAATTCACTCGTTCTTCCGTCCCCACTCCAGTTATATACGGATATCATTTTCTTGACCCTGGGAGCACCCAACTATCCAAGTAGTTTTTATTTTTTAGCAACATTAAATTTTTTTACTTTTTCCCCCACAATTTTAAATCCAACATTATTACCCAGGAAGGTAAGAATATATTTCAATTTACACAGGTGAGGTACAAATGTACTTTTATATGAACTTCAAAAAAGAACAAAATTTGTTCAATTTATACTTGATGATAATCTGTAGAATGTATTTTAAAACATTAAAAAACTGATGATTACAAATAATGATTCTAAGAATTTAATTAAAACTCATCTAAATTAATTTTCATTTATTGTGCATTAAAAAAAAAAAAGAAGTAATGAAAATTCACGAGTAAAAACGTGATGCTTTTACACAGTCATAAATCGAGACATTTTAATTCTAAATAACATTAAAAAAATGATTTGATATTTTTTGAAAGCTCTATAATTTTTCAGCAAATAATGCATTGTTCATGGAAGAGATCTCAATTAAATTGTCTTTTCCTACTACATATGTATTTTTACATATGAACGTTCATTGCATCATATCAAAGAATCATATCAAAACGCGAAACGTTTCAAAATTACGTCATCCATATCATTTAAATTTTTTACGGTTTTAAGAACCCTTTCATGCATCAATAAATAATTGAAAAAAACGGTATAAGTTGCATCATTGTACGTGTGTACTCTTATGAAAGGTTTGTCAAAAACATTTTGACTTACAAGGATGTATTTGTTTTATGCTCGAAAATAACGATTTTAATTCCTTCATATGTATGTACATATTAATTATTACTCATTTACTTTAAAATAATTTTATCTAATGAACACGTGGTTTTCGTGGGAAAAACAGGAACTGGAATGACATTAAACATTTACCTACGTTTATCTGAGTTCAGTGACCCTATAAACGTTACTTTCAAATAATACTCACGTTTTTTGATAACATGTGCACAACTTCAGAAAAAACTTACTCCACATTTCTCAAGTGGTACGACACACCCAAAACAATAAATACATCCGACGTTTTCAGACGTTTATTTGAAACAAATTACAATAGATTGTGAGTAGTGCATGTGTTCTAACGAACAAAATTTACGACTTTGAATAAATATATCAATAATACGAAAACCGTTAGGAATTTACATTTTACTTCTATACCGAAATTTAATACGCAAAATAAGAAAAAAATACAACTTTTGTGAAAAATGGCAACATTTGTGTCATAATGCGAATAAATGTTTTACAAAGCGTTAAATCTACTTAACAATACTTATTTTTAAATTCTAAAGAATAAAAAAAAAAAAAACTAACAATTAAAATTTCGATTGCTGCGAATACAGCTTAGTCTTAAATAATTGTAGTAACAAATCAATAAATTCTTATATGCTATAAATTATTTATTTTTATTGTAATGTACGTAGGAAAACGAACTAAAAATACAAAATTAGAAAATACATAGCCGAGAAGAAATTCTTTAAAAAATTATCTGTCTACGTAGTACAATCTATATTCTTCGAATAGCATAGTATTTATTCGAAAATATTGAAAAAAAAGAACTTCAATAGGACTCGGAAATTTTTAATTATGTAAAAAATTACACACTTCAACACAAATACATTTCATACCCCTTAAATAATAAAAAAAAAAAAATCCCTCACATGAAATGAAATATATCAATGCCGAAGCAATTTGAACACAATGCAAGTAGAAATAAAAATAATGCAAGTAGGTTTTAATCAGAGATCGTGTAACTGGAATCTCTCAATAATAAACAAAATGCTCTATATCGTATTGATGGGAAAGGAATATTTTCAGCATAAACTTAAAAAAACACACTAAAGTACAAACATAAAAAAGATTACAAGTAAATAATTCGTCAAAAAACACATTATTTTACGCAGGTTTCTGGGATCCTTTTTTACCAATAAGTGACTTGTGAATATGAGGAATGACACCTGTAAAACAAAAATAAATGCACACTAATGAAATGAATATTTCACAAGATGATGAATGTTGAAATGAATAACAATAAATGAACGTTTCTCCAAATTAAAAATATGTATCGTGACGTACAAATAAACAGAAATAATTAAAGTATAAATGTACGAGTATGACCCATAGAATAGTGTTTTAACGGAACTGAACCACCATGAACATAATTTTGAACAATGACGTTGAGGGAAATGCTTACCTCCTCCAGCGATAGTGGCTTTGATAAGACTGTCCAATTCTTCATCTCCTCTAATTGCCAACTGTAAATGTCTAGGCGTGATTCTTTTTACTTTTAAGTCTTTTGATGCATTGCCCGCTAATTCTAAAACCTAAAATCACAACATGAAATTATTAATAGTTTATAATGAAACTAATAAAGATAACGAATCTATGAAGATAATCTTTACTTCAGCTGTCAAGTATTCCAAAATTGCAGCACTGTATACCGCAGCAGTAGCGCCAACTCTGCCATGACTTGTCGTTCTATTCTTCAAATGTCTATGGATTCTACCAACGGGAAACTACATCATAAATATACAGAAAAATTGAAACATTAGCCTAAACACCGGACTTCTTGTAACACAAATAAAACACAAACAATAGTAAATCAATGTTGACATTGCAGCAGTTTAAAGAACAATTTAATACATAGAAAACAGTTCTTTCAATACTCGTCCGATTAAAAAGAGTATAAACATTTTAAATCACCACTTTACTAGAGCTTACACTACAATTAATGTGTATGCGGAGAAAGGAACACGGAAGTTTAGTGGTATTCAATATGAATGTAGATAAGCACAGTAATGAAGTTTGAAACACCTTACCTGTAATCCAGCTCGAGCAGATCGTGATACAGCTTTTGCTTTCGATTTTCCGGAATCTTTACCAGCTTTTCCACCAGCCTGAAGAATGAAATTTTAAGATATTGACGACTGTTATTGATAAAGACTTATCCGAGAAGTACGATCTATGATACGAATACGTTGACACACACTTTCAAGTGAATATGGTGCCTGAAGTGATACGTACCATTTTTATGCGTAAGGTTGATAATCTGTATTGAAACTTATGATATACATTCACTCGCAAGCTTCATCCGTTGAACTATAAATATGCAAACGCGCCAAAAGAAGATCTCAAATAAAGATAATGGCTGCCGTCACGTGACTACTCATAAAAGCTTTTCTTACAAAAACCAACAACAACGACAACGATTTTCAAAACAGTGTTACCAGTGATGAGGAGTTCAAATTTACGAAATATCAATCGTCACAGAAATGAAACATCAGACGAGAAACATAGCTAATTTAACAATGTTACCAACTACTATCTGTGGCTGTTATGTTGTGATTTTTCGATGATTGATAATTTTCTTTATCAATGAAAGAAAAGTCGAGTAAAAATTTTTATTCATCTTGGAATTTCGAGAGAAGTAGATTATTTCAAGTTTTTTCATCTTTCGTTTCTTTTTCCAGTTTATTAGGATTACGATGCGGGTAGCAGGGTACTAATAATTGCTAGCTTTTAAGAAAAATCAGGGGAAAAACAAGATATCACCGAAGAAATGAGCATGGATATTTCACTAGAACAATTTGATTCTCCAAATTTCAATCCTAATAAATGTAAGTTCAAGGTATGTTTTTAGTTAATTGAAACCTTTATCCAGAACATAATTATAATCGAATGTTTTCATTTTGAAGATGTCAAAGAAATATCCCATGGATGCGTTGGAGGAGTAGAACTTCAACAACAGCGTTGTAAAATTCAAAATATAGCAGATGAGACGAGTAATCTTTTGAAAAAAAATGTTTATCGTAATTACACGCTGTTCATCGAAACAGCCAAAGAAATATCACGTAAATCTATTCTTGAAAGTATTACTGCTTGAAGCTGGAATCGAAGTATAAAGCTGTCATTTCTTTTAGGTTTGGAAGGAGATATGTATCAGCTTTCTCATCTGCTGTCGGAGCAGCGATCGTTGTTGACCACATTAGCTACAACATCAATGTTTGAAGATCAAAAAAGAATACATTTAAGTGAAACTGAGAGTAAAGAGGATGACGATGAAGCAGATATGAAAAGAAGGCAAGCTCTGTCAGACGTGGCAGAAAAAATCGAAGGCTGCATTGTTCGTTAATGAAATCTTGTATTTTTTTTTTTTTTTTGGTTATCTCGTTTTAAATAATATTATATTTTTGTAGAATTTAACCGAGAATTCCGGTCGTCAGTTTTTATACGAAAGCGATTTAACCGAACTTGATGCGATAGATAATTCGCAGATTTGCAAACTACGTGCTTATTTACTTTCTGATGTATTGTTATTGGCATCAACTACCACAAGTCGGCAAGTAGTTTTTGTAAAATTTAGAATTGAGTTTTTGTTAATTCGTTTCTCATGAAAATTATGATTTTTTGTACCGAATAGACGCTCACCTGCTTTATACAAGTTGGAAACCGTATACGATGTGAATAATTTGGCCATAGTAAATGTGAAAGACGTGAAAAATGCTTTGAAGCTTTTAGCCTTTCCTGATACCAGAGTTTTTCAAGCTGCCAGTTCACAAGCTAAAGTATGTTAAAAATTTCAAATCATTCTAACAATAATTTGCATTCTGATTACATACAATTTATTCTGGTAGAAAGAATGGCTAGAAAAATTTGACGAAGCTAAAAGGTTATTGATGACAGGATATAGCAGAAAACGTGGAAGTATTAGCATAGAGCAGAAATCTCCTGCTCGCAATGTGAACGTTGAATCGACCAATCGTAAGTTTCAATTTTGGTGAGGTTGTTTCCTTCCAGTTGGATTTTATGTTCAGTGTTTTTTATGAATTGTGTTTATAGCTTTCGATGAAGTCGAAGATGACGTTGATAGTGCAGAAACAGTGCCTGGTTGGCTTTTAGAAGTTGCAGAAGATTTAGATGTTTTAATCGTTGAAAGACATTTTGAAGATGCTTACTCCCTCATCGAAAAAACGAAGAACTACCTCAAAGAAAATCCGCCCACTAATGAAATTTTAATTCAAGATATTCAGTAATGAATTTGGCAGCATTACTAACATTTAGTACACGAAACTAACGAATAACTTTGTGCTTCTTTTCATGTTTCTAGAGGTAAAGTTGATATTCGTGTGAAAACTTTAACACAAATTCTAACCAAAGAATTAGAAGTAACTCCGGAAAAATCTCATCAAGGAGGTCTTCGCGCTGCTCGAAGATCTGTTCGATTACTAAATACTTTGCAGAAATCCACTCAAGTAAATCAGTTTATCATTTCAATTTTTTTACTTGAAAGAGGAAACATTAATTTAAAATTTTACATTCTAGGCGTGCGATTTATTCTTAAAACTATGCAGTAATATACTGAAATCTCAATTATCTACGGTGAAAGGGGAAACTACAAATGCATCTTATGTCAGACAGCTATCATCTGTTTTCTTTTCCAATTTGTGTAATATGGCCAAAGAATTTCAGTACCAAGCCTTTCCAAATAATCCGTATTGTGCATCATGTTAGTATATTTTTCTTTATTCCATTTTTTGATCAATAATCCTCTTTAAAATAATGTATCATCTTTGATTAGCTTTTGTTGTATGGTGTACGAAAGAAGTCAGTAATTTTGTTTCGCGGTTGGTCAGACAAGTATTCTTCCCTCAAGTTTCCTTAGCAATTTTGCATAAATGTGTCGAGCACTTGAAATTTTATAGCAAACAGGTTTGTCTTTGATGGTATTTATTTATTTTTTCTTTTAAACATATCATCTATTTTCGTTAATTTTAGTTATCGGATTATGGTATTGATGTCATTTATCTTATTGACGGACACTTGAGAACTCCACTGACAAGAATTATGTTAGAAACTCGTAATAAACTCGCTGAAAGTATCAACACAAAAATCGTTGAAGAAAAATGGCATTTAACAAATTTAAAATCTAAACAGCAGACAGAGAAATTGGTATCCGAATTCAATAGTTTGGGAATATCTGGCACTGAGAAGTACATTCAAGGTTGGAAATTTTAATTATAAATTTATCTTTTATTTTCGATTCTTGAATGTAATTGTTCCGTTTTAGATGTACACAGTTTTCAACTCACTGGTAATATGATATGGTTTTGTCGCGTATTTATTCAATTCATTGAAAATTCCGCATTTGAAATAGCTAGTATTGAATATGATGTGGAACAAGCCGTTTGTGACATATTACTTAGGTTCATAGAGCAAATAATTCAAGCATTGTATAATGAACAGTTCAAAAATGAAGTAATTATTTCATTTCTCGTGTGAGGAAGTTATAGAATGAAATCTTGAAAATGTTTATTTGTCTGTTTTAGAAACGAATCATCGAGATAAATGGAAAATTTTTGGCTGAAGAATTCATACCATTTTGCGAAGCGTTGTACAAGAAAAGACATAAAATTGGTTCAATCAAATTGAAACAAATACGAAACGAGTTTAATGACTCGTTGAATGAAAATACCATAACCGGATGATTTTGCTCCGTTCCAGGTTACATCATTTTTTACGTACTATCCACATTGATTATTCCTCATGTTTTTAATATAAAATACCACATAATATATTACAATACAATTTATTTTCTCTTCGTTTATAATTCTAATAATTATATTAGTTTCTAATTAAGGAATGATACAGAACTTGAAAACTTAGAGTCGATGTAGTCAATTTTCATATTGGATGATTAAAATAAAAAAAAAATCTTAATTTTCATAATACTAATTTTTATAATTCTACGTACAAAAAATAATATTAAGAATCGAGTAGGATTTCAAAAAAATGCGAGAAACCTATCAAACTGAATACAATAGCACTTACAAATTAAAAAACAAATTGCTTAAATTCACATGTTTTCAATTTATCATGAAAACCTTAAACTAAATAACACAAATGCAAAGAAAAACAATAATAAGAAAATTACGTGCCAATGATATACAATTTTTGAAAAATCTTACGCTAGTTTTTGGTTACCTTTCTTTCCTATCAGCGACTTATGAATATGAGGGATAACACCTGAAAAACAAACAAACACACAATTGAATGCATGTCATAAATATGTAAGGTGCTGTTATGCTTCGCTTACCTCCGCCTGCAATTGTAGCTTTGATTAAACTATCCAACTCTTCGTCACCCCTAATGGCCAACTGTAAATGTCGCGGTGTAATTCTTTTCACTTTCAAATCCTTCGACGCATTACCCGCCAATTCTAAAACCTGAAAAACAATGAAAATTACATATTATTTATACATATTGTGTTTCATAACGAAAAAAAGTACAGAATTTTTTTCAAGATTCACAACGTTAGTAACTTATAGTTTTACCTCAGCTGTCAAATATTCCAAAATCGCAGCACTGTATACTGCAGACGTAGCTCCTACTCGGCCATGACTTGTCGTTCTATTTTTCAAATGTCGATGGATTCTGCCGACAGGAAACTAACGAATTCGAGTTCATTATTAGATTAATTTATAAATCAAAGCGACTATCACACACATGATGTAACTTGGCAAACATACATCATCATGATACTAATTTGGATGATGCAAATGTGACAGAAATTTAATCAGCAGTAAGTATAATGAAATAAGAACCATATATAATTAACATTGACAGAAAATAACATGAAATGTAGCTTAGGCTAAATCACGAAAACATTTACATAAACGCTACCTGTAATCCAGCTCTTGCAGATCTTGATACAGCTTTTGCTTTAGATTTACCGGTTTCTTTTCCAGCTTTACCACCAGCCTATACAGAATATTGAACCAAAAATTTTAATTTTATGAGAAGATAATACGGACCACGATAAAGTATGCGTGCCTATCGCATGAATTAAAGGCGGCAAATTTTAAGCAAGTGAAGTAATGCACATACCATGATTTGTTTTTTCGTTCAAAAATGGTGTCAACTGTAAATATTCACGATATGTAATTCGTCCGAAATCAAATTATGAAGTCTGCACTAAAATGTTATTAATTCTGATAGTTCGATGCACATAAACATGTAATTAATTAATATTGTACAAACTGTAAAATTCATAAGTAGTAAACGCGCCAAAAGAAGCAATGAAAATGATACGCTTTCGAGTACCGAATATTTCGCTACGCTCGACTGTCATCGAGAATTATCACAGCTCATATTTTGTAGAAGCATATGGCATCGTAGATTGATGATGCAATTTTTCGAATATAGAGCTCACTTTACTTCAAGGTATTTTTTTAATTTTTACTTTTTTTTTTTTTAATCTGGCGTTATTGAAATAAAATGGGATGAAAAATATAAGAATAATGGGATGCATCGTATAGAAAACTTATTGTAAATTGTAATCATGGGATACAATATTTTGCCATATTTTGTAATAGAATGTTTGTATATATTGTATGTGTTTTTGTAAATTATTTTCTTGAAAAATTTACTTTCAGTTTGTAATATTTTTAAGAAACTTGAAGACTTTGTAGAATAATAAGCAATAATAATGATACATAATTTATAATTTATTATATATATAATTTTGGAAATTGGTTCATTGATTGATATTGTACATATAAAAATAAGAATGGTAACATAATGGTGATGATTGTTTTTGAAAACTATACAAAATTTACACATATTTACGAAACAAGTTTCTATTTAGTTATGATCCTCTTCGATAATATAGTTCAGATCACCGACAATTTTACCCAATGTTTCACGATGTGATTTCTTATGGAAAATTTCATCTGAAAATTCTTTTTTTATACAAAACTGAAATACATGGTTTATTCTATTCAAAGATTTCTCGGTAAGGTGATTTTCTACGAGTGATTTTAAATTGTTATGTAAATCATTGAAAATTTGCGTTAAATAAGAGTGATCATAACTATACTCTAATTCATAAAAACTAGCGATCGTCATTACAAGTTTTTGAAAATTACATTTTAGTTTTGTCGCGACTTGAATTTCATCTTTGTTAAATTGATTGTTGCGATATAAGATGCCAATTTTTATTACAGTTTTTATGATACATTTCATTAATTTTTCGGCTTCTTTCTTACTGGCGGTCTGAAATTAAAATTTACCAAACATTAAATTGAGTATAATTTATGTAGGTAAGGAATAAAAAATCAAACATGTTACATGCAATATAGGCACTTGGTTTTTCAAAAAGTAATTTAATAGTTTTAGTTTACCGAAGTTATTCGATAATATTTACCCACTTAAATTATAAAGATGTACTAAATTTCAAAATAATAAAAGTTAAAATAGGTACTTACATATTGTTTAAATAATCGGTAAGTATTATCTAAAATGGCTGCTGATCTGTCGTCAATAAACATTTTTACCGCGGTCTTATTGCTCATATGACTTAATAATTTCTTCTGCGCTTTTAAACCAATATCTTTTGCTTTGAAATTTTCGGATGCCATGGCTGGAAAAATAAAGTAGGCATTATTTTAATAATTATTTCCGATTAATAAGTAGATGTTATTATATCATCACCCATTTTTGCAATTCTCTAAGAAAAAAGATTATCCTTAGTAAAACACACGAATAAAAATTACAACAAAAAAATCCCTACCGAAACGTTTATTCTAAGTACGACAACTTTAGTGGATGCCCAACCGGTCTATGTACAACAAGAGAAAGAATGAAAATACACTTCATCGCATTCATCGTGTACGTATTCATCGTAATGCGGTTTTTGTGGATCAACTTCAACTGTCAATATTATAATACTCGTACCTATATTATTTGTTCACGATGAATACAATCAACGTGCTTCCGTTTTTTCCCTTCAAGTTCAGAAAAAAATGCGAGAAGATGTTTCATGTTGCTCATGTGTAATAATCATTATTAAACTTTAAGAGTGGGAAATTTTTATCGAAGTAGGTAATCACACGTTTAAAGCCTACAGCGGAATAAATATTATGTACAATTTATGCGTTAACGGTTTTATCTAAATACTGGAGCGTAATTATTCCTCTCAGTCACGTGTCTTCTTTTCTATTGTTCGAATGGATAACTTTTTGAAATAGCCACCAAGTGATGCGAATAATAAATTTTAGTGATTGGTGGACAAATATTATCACGAATGGTTCTCCATTTATGGGGGCCCTGGGCAAATGTACGAGAAAAATATTAATATAATTTCCTTTCGAAAAGGTTTAGAATGTGCTATAATCCATAAATGGAAACTCGCGGATGAGTTTCTATTCGTATGTGCTGACGAATAAGTACTGCACAACAATTCCATTCTGAATTTGAATTAGGTACCTACACTTATAATAAACGGTAATGTACCTAAAAAAAAAAGCAATGGATATCGTACGCAAGTCTGTATAATAAGGATGTACCTAAACCGAATAAAATTATTACTTATTGTGCGAATTTCAAAGGAGCAGAGCTTTCACCAAAGATTTATGGGTTAAGGGAATCTGTATATGTAGGTGTGGCTGGGTCGAACTCCAAAACATCCGCTATTACAAAATTTTTCAAAAAAAAAAAAAAAGTCATCTCTATAGATAACAATAAACACGTAATAAAAAATCGATTTTATCAGTTAAATGTAGTTAATTTAATATTTTTAAAAAGAAAAATTATCGTAGGTTGAAAATAATAATGAGTTACAAACAGCTTTATGAAGATTAAAGGGTCCATGACGCTATGAAGAATTTGGATACGAAATTTTGACTACTTTTTCATTTCGATAGGCGACAAAAGGTAGGCCAGTGGTGAAATTTTTTGAAACATTTTTATAATCTATTATAATCGATGAATATTGTATACGAACCAAAGCTCGCCGATCATTCGCATTTTGCTGTTTGATTTATGAATTCGTAGATACTTTTTGGACTTACAAGAACTACTTTGAAACAGTAAAAACTTGGCTTTCGTTTTCCGGTTTACGAAGTCTTTACTGAATGCAAAAAGCTTTTCAGAACGGCTTTTAAGATAAGCGGATAATACCAAACAATGGAAACTCGCTTCTTTAAGTAAAAGAAGCGTCAATGCAACGACTAGGCAGTAGGTACCTTCATGTTCCATTTCAATTCGAAGATTTGTACCTATGTTATATTGAAAATAACGAGGTATAGAGAATTTGGTGGAAATTATATGATGGACTTCTGATATCGAATAACTAGAAATTACGTATGACATAAATATGTTTCATGTTCTGGTAAAGTCTACATCATTGTTCACTAATGAATTTAATTCTGATAATGTTAATTCAAGTGAGATTTGTGAAATGCCTACGTAGAAAGTCAGAAAAATTGATTATACGTATTTTCATTTTTTACAGAGGCAAAGGTGTAAAGGCGAAACATTAAATCGAGATGATCTTAATATATTTTCCGATTCCGAGTATTTACCAATGGAAAGTTGTTGTAAACATGTTTCTGACTTTAATTCCAGAACGTGACACAACGAATTTATAAGCTTTGAGCAATGAGTACGAACTCAAAACGACTTTTCAGTTGGTTAAAAGTTTTCTTTTGCTGGGAAACAGAAGTTAATCTGGTCGCAGAAAAGTAAAATATCATGTCCATTGTAAACATGTAATTTATTTACGGCTTTATACATTAAGAACTCAATTCCCAGACGTGAATTGAATTGTCTTATTCAAAATGGAATTACCCGCCTATCTACGATAGTGAACTGTCCCTTGTGGAGAAATTCAGACTATCTGCGCGATAATTTAGAAGTTGATATCGGCGCGCGGTCTTTCCGCATTATATATGTCTGTTGAAACTTTATAATCATGAAGGATTTTATGCATTATTAAGATTCTGTTAGAATTAGCTACCTATATGTGAGTGTTAGGGTTTTTTTTTTTTCGAAATTTACAGTAACACTGAGCCTAATGCATAATTAGAAAACTTTGCTCAACTGTTCGTCTAGCTACCGATTACTTTATATTCGAGTTAAAAGCATTATTACTCTCCTTATATGTATTAGCTTCGGTGTAAAACCTCATACCTCAACTTAATGTATTTCGAAATTGTAATAGCGTAGATTATAAATTTACTACGGTATCTATTCCGATCACCATAATGGTTATATAAAATTCCCATCGGTTTTATGAATCATCTGTGATGCTAGAAATTATTTTAAAATCATAAACAGACGCTGGTTTGTTTCAAACGTTAAACGAGATAATTTTAAAATTGATAAAAACTCATGTTTGGAATTTTCAATGACTAAATAACTAGCTAAAAGTCATGTCTGTAGGTAGATTAAGTACTTGGTGTTTTATAAATATTTTGCGAAAAAAGAGTCAATTTCGTTACATTTTTTTTCTTTTTTTGGGTGGGGGAGGGATTTATAAGTACACTTTGATTCTAAAATTTACAACATAAACTTGTATAAGATGAGTATATGTTGTTCCTACACAAATTAACATGGAATTATTACGAGAGAGCAAATGTGGATAATAAACTTATAATAATCACCTAGGTGTCTAAATATTAATAGTACTTTGTAGAGACAAAGTTTTGAGGATGGTTTTTCATATAATTTTCTGATCGTAAACACGACCGTATCACACGCAAGTAGCACTTCTTCAGTGAATTCATCATCCGCTAAAGAAAACTTAACTATTTTAAGAAACTTAGGTAAAGTAAAGCAGCATCTGTTTAAATCCTTACAAAAACGATGAGATGAGATATTGCTAAAAATAAAACCAATGCTTGGAAAAGATTATTGGTAAATATCTTGCACAGATACTTAAAAAAATAATTCTATACACTTCATCCAAGCTAATATTTCTTTCTCCTTTCATTATACACATTAGCTATTATCTCATATGAGATAATATATGAGTGATAAGAATTAAACGTTCATAAATAGGTATGTAAGTAGTAATTACATTCATTCAGTGATAAGTAAAAATTCTGTAAGTTTTTTTTTTTTTTTAATAAAAAATAATTCAGAAAATTCAGGAAAACAAAAAGCAAAAAGTGAACACTGAACAATCATTTCATAGGAAAAGTTTCACTCTTTAAAATTTTACATAGATGAGCTTTAAATGCTTACGATATTTTTATATGCCAAACTTTAACATTCTATTGAAGTTTCTAAAACAGTGCTACAATTTTCAATGTCTGATTCATAGAAAAAAAAAAATAAAAAAATACGAAATCCGTCAGCCTACGCATAATTGATTACGCAAGTAAGTATTCACGTATTTTAACTATTAACGATAGGTAAATATAATTTATTATTTGAAACAAACACGAAACAATTTATTATTTCAATTAAAGAAGATTTCTAGTTCTACTTACCCATGATCTTGAAAACAAGTCTGTATGAATTGGTAGGTAGATACCTATCGAAAAAAACAAGACAGCTCTTAATAGCTTCGCATTTAAAAAAACAATTAGATACTTTTGAAGCAGTAATTATGTCAATACGATATGAAAAATCTCGACAAAATGTCTAGCAAGGATAGGCGTCAGAATCGGTCAAATTTTCTGCTACCCCACTACACGAGTAAATAAATCAACGTACAAATAGCATTTGCTACATAATTCATTATTCCATCATACATTGCATAGTTATAATTTAAAATGAGTCATTATCGCAGCTTCGTTTATATTATATCGATTTAACTGTGTTTTCGAGTATAAAATTCTAGATCGGTTTTGTATTTTTATTGGCAGTCACGACTAATGCTTTTTAATAACGCGTAAAATAAATGAAAATAGAAAAAAAAACAAGTCGCTATTTTGTTTTCACTTTTATTATTTGTAAATTTTTCTATTACACACTGTTTATTCTCAAAAAAATTTTTATAATGGATTTAAAAACCATGGCTATTGTTTGCATTATGCATCATGGAAAGAATTGATTTTATTTTCAATTTTGTTAGATCAGCTCCTTAACGTTAGTCTTGAATTGAATCTATACCTCTTTACATAATATTAAAATTGCAATTTTTTATTCAAATTATTAGATACTGTATTTATTCTCAAATGGACCATTTGATTTCAAGAAATTTTTTACATAAAATATTCACATTGTAAAGACCTACTGATCAATCTTCTTATCTAACTACTTGGGAATTTTTTCGTGATAAAATTACGCTTAACTACGTTAATTACCAATCACACTTATTAAAAAACGAGCGAAAAGGAAAAAGGAAATCATTTCACGCGTTACAAACGAGTAATTATTGCTAAAATTTATCTCGTAAAACTGAATTCGAATTAAAAGTTTATTCAATAACATGCTCGTCTAAACGTTATTTAATAGATATTAAAAATTTTACTTTAACTATAATATTATCCTTCTTTGCTTGAGAAAAGTTTGCGTTCGTACGTACGGCGATAAAGAATATTAAGAATGATTCGGTATTTATACTTAAATCCATTTTACTTGATCGGTTGTTTAAAGCTTTATTTAAAAACTGTATGAGGAAAGTTTTGTCGAAGAGTCTTCATCAAGAAGTTGTACTTTTCCGGTCATCAAACCAACTTTCAACTTTTAAATGAATATTTCATCGTACGCTAGTATTGTTGATACACCAGTTTCGTCGTATTTTTATAATAATCGACGTTTTGATTTCTATGTTTGAACAACGTCGTTTTATTTCGCAAATTATCCACAAAATTGTAACATTTTTGTTGTTTTTTTTTTTTAAATTAAAATTTAATAGAATTTATGAATTTTAAAAATTGAGTATGCAATAATAATAATTTAATAATTTTTTTTTAATTTATGAATTAAAAATATTTAGTATGCAATAATAATAATTTAATAATTTTTTTTTTTTTTTTTTTTTTTTTTTTAATAAATTTAGTGATAAAGCATGGGTATGCGTGTAAATATTTGATAAATTGAATTAGGAAAGATAAGTAAGTATTTTTCATGAAGTGTAGATTGTTTATTTCAATTGTTTACCAATGTGAAAATATTTTGCATGCTATATCCATGTCATGCTGAATTAATTAAAGAAAAAAAAAATTACGTTAAAAATTTTTTTTGTAATGATAACACGAAAATACAAACAACTCAAGCTTGTACACTTCCAAAGAGGGGAAACCATTTTAGAATATCTATTTTACCTGAGTTATTGTTAGGTATACATTATTTATGCTTCGAATAAATGAAGGGTATAATAAAAATAACGAACGAATAAAAATCGAAACAAAACTTTTGGAACACTTACTTTCGAGACGAATAACAAGATGATTCAAGCTGATGTCATTTGGTTCAATGAAACATTTTAATTGAAACTTTAATCACGTGTTTAAAAAAGAAACTTCACTCGCGTCACACACTGTATTGGTAAAAGTTTAAGTTGATTTTACTGTAAAACATATTTCAGGTAAGTATTAACGTATATGTAACGTAATCCACGAGGTTTGAAATTGAAAAAGACCCCAATACGTTATTTTGAATTAAAACATCTGCTACATCCGTTGAGGCTAACTCGTATTATTCTTAATAGCAGAAGCGTACATAGTCGAAAACACTACAACTAAACTACATGCAGCAGTCTTTTTACTCGTATGACGAGATCGTGAAATTACTAATTACAAATTAGCCAGATTCAGACATGTCAGATAAATGAAAATTTTACGTTGCGTCGCGTTGCAATTCTTAATTATAAAATTCAACTTCATGTAAATTTTATTAATGGGATACACATCTGGAAATTTTGTTTCGTCAGAAGCTTCGAAAGAAGGCCTCTTTGAATTGAATTACAGCAAACTTTTTTACTTAACGCTAGTGTACCTAGACCACCTCTATTGCTTGTTCCAATTTTCAATAGAAATAAAAATCAGTAAATAAGAGTTATTTTGTAAATATAATTTATTACTGAATGGTTTTAAAAATGTTATTATATTTACTGAAATAATGTAGGTAACCTATTTATCGCATGAACTCATGAATAAAATTAATTGTATTAGGAGTCTAGTACGTGGCTATAGCCAGTTGTTTGATTTTTAAGCAAGCTGTAAGCCTATAAGTAAATGTTTTCGATATTGAAAAGCTATTTTATTTTTAGCCAAATTTATCAAACAACAAACATAAGGTAAATGTTCATCTAATAACGAAAAATAATTTAAATCTTTAACAAAAACAGGTTTATTCGCTCAGGTGAGATCTGTCGCGTGCCAGCTTGCTACAAATGGTAAGTATCTACGTTAGTTGATTTTACACCACCTGCTTTTTAACCAAAAAAAAAAAAAAAAAAAAAACGTTATTTGAGCTCGTTACTGTTTGAAATCGATGTACTTGAAAATTTTTCAGTTTTTACGTATGAACAGAAAGCTACTCTTGGCTGTTCCGTAAAATCAAAATTATTAAAATATTGTTGCAGCAATGAATTTTTTTCCTAATGTGTAATACCTGTAACAGAATAATTTTCATTCTATTTATTATAAAAAGATAGTATAAATGTCAATTATTATTTTTCAAATATGTAATTTGTAAAATTTTAGTGAAAGTGATGAATAATGATGACGACTTTTTTCAAAATAAATAAATTAAATAATTTATCAGCTTTCAAAAAAAAAAAAAAAAAATCTCACATGCTTTTTATTGAAGATAAGCAATCTTAGTCTCACATTCATAGACGATGCATTGATTGATACGTAGTCGAAAAAGAAACCCTTGAAAATACATTTAGTAATGAATCTTATTTAGGTAATTTAGCATTTAAAAATTAAAGAAGGAAGTAACTACTAGCTAGGTACCAAATTTTTAATCAAAGTGTGTTTCTCCGATGGTAATATTAATTAAGAAACTCATATTTGCATCAATTAATTTTATACGATTGCACGCTACAACGTCATTTTATGTACGTTGTTTAAAACAAAGTACACCGAATGAAAAAATTTCAAATTAGTATTTAAGTACATGCATTTTTCAAGGTGATTGCTTTTAGTTCAATCATTTTAGTTCCGAATCAACCGATAAAATTATACCTATCAACTTAAGTATACGAAATATCAAATAAAACTATAAAACCAGCTACTTCAAAGTTATTATGAATGTTGGAGAAATGACTACAATTTAAATTTGAATTTCAATAGAAATATACCTGAAAATTTAAGAAAAAATTGTTTTCCATATAATACACGTCAAAGTAAAAACCTTCAAAATACTACCTATAACGGTTTGATAGAGAAGAAGAATTCATTCACCTATAAGAATGCAGTAGAACTTACATTGCTTCAGGATAAAATACCTACCTACTTCTACCTGCCTTAATTTATATCATTAAACAAGTTTCTGACCTACAGCACTATAAAACAACGTTGGGTACAAATTGTATTGTATGTACATTATTTGGAGAATAAGTAAATGGTAGTAGGTAGCCAGTTTGATAGGAAACCTTAACGAATAGTAATTTTTACAATGAATCGATGAGAATACAAAAATAGTCAAAATTTATTCTCTTACACTTTTCTGCATATATTATTAGATCTCTTCAGGAGAATTTATACAGTTAATTTATTAATGGATCAGCGTATTATGTAGAATAAAAAGCACATAGTTATTTTTAAATAAAATTGAAAATTATTTCACATAAATAATACGTTGACTTATAACTGCAAGAACTGTTGAATTTATTCATTTTCTTTAATTTTTTCTCGCCTAGCTAAACAGGTATGTAGGAACTGTGCTACCATTTACTTTAGTTGAAAAAAATTCAATAAAATGCGACTAGGAAATATTTTTTGTCGAGAATTAAATACACGTGGTTCTGAGAGGCTCTACGTATGTTGTGCTGAATCATTTGAAGTGAATTAATAAAATGTAGATTTTTGGGAACAGACTTTTCTCTAAATTAACACTTGGTCTTCGAATTTATCGCCTCAGGCGTACACTCTACACCTATATGATTCTTCTGGGATTTAAATAATGAAAAGCGTACTATTGCGTAGGAGTATAACGTTAAAGGACTAATTATAATTGCAATACCAAAATACGGAGGTAGATATTATTTAATTATCACACTTACGAAGGATGTGAGATAGGGAAAATGGTTACAACGTAAAGTGTATCATTCTGGTGGGACTTATTTAACATACGAATGACAAAATTGTACGTATTTATTCACAATAGTCACATCTTTGTAGTAATTAAAATTTTTAAAATAGAATTTCTCTTTCAATAAAAAAAATGTACAAATAATGTAGATAATTTAGATGTATAGATAAATACATAGATACCCAAACCTGTCGGAAAATCACGATGTTGTCTTTTAGACTGATTTAGTGAAAAAAAAAAAAAAATTAACCACCAAACGAATCAATAAGGTTTTTTTCATACCTATACATTTTTCAGAACATTTAGCCGTAATTAAGTAGTGGAAACTTATGAAATAAGTAATGATGAAAAAAAACAACGCTTCTTTAAAAATACCAAAAAAGAAAAGTACTTCGCGTTCTTGAAAATTTAAAAGTTTTTTTTTATTTTAATTTTTTTTCAGTAAAGAAGACTGGAAAGAATGAGAGAAGGGTACCCCATGTCTCTTAACTTCAATAGTTCATTAGAAACTTCTGGACGAAGTTTATTTTCCATTCTTAATATTGTAAAATCAAGGGAAGCATTAAAGCTCAAGGCATTCAGGTCAACACTTTCAACTTGGAGATAAAGTCATTTTAACCAAGGTTAAAAATCGCCATAAGCGTTCCTGTTACTTTATGCGCTGATAATGGAAAATTCAAACAAATTAAAAAACTGATAACAGTTTATTTAAACTTGTTTTTTCACCATCATTTCTCTGGAAAAAAATGTTCATTTTTTCCACTGCTGGTATCAATTTATTCTTGTAGCTTGCAATTGGCGATATCAAATATTCAGGTATTTCATTTGTAACATATTTTTGACAAGTTGAAAATTTTATTCTTCAATCGGTTCAGCTAAGTATGTTTTCTCAACAATATATTGTTTTCAAATGAGATTTTTAAGGAAAAAAAGTATTTTTTTTTTTTTTTTTTTTAAGTAGATACGCTGTATACGTTTGTGTCATTGCGGAAAAATATAGAAACCAGCGAAAAGAATTACATCAAAAGTCAGCTAAGAGAATGTGAATTTTTGCTAAGTAAAAGCGCATCGTAACTTCAAACGCATTTGCAGACTAGTTTTAAACGTTAATAATTTCGTTGAAACGCGAGAACCAATTTTATTGAAAAATGCCAACGGTACTTCTCCAGGGAAATTAAACTGATAGTGACTGATGAAAAAATGAATTCTGTTAAAAAAATTCACGTATGAAAATAACAAAGAAAAAAAAATAGGAAACCTGTGCGAATATATGAAATATTACCTTTACGTTTTATATATTGGAAAATATAGTTTAAAAAGTTGCGTTATTACGGAGTTTAAATTTCGTTTACTGTGAATAGTGTGGTATAACGTTATTTACGTGCGCCTTAGGAATTTAAAATACCGCCAATATAACGTTAAAGAGCAAACGTTGACTTGAGCTTCCGTTCAGTGTATCTAGACTGCTGTGTACCTGCCTAGCTAGTAGCTACCCACCTTTTTTCCATTGACGTGTACTTGCGGACAGCTTATTCTGATTTATATCGTTTCTAATGCATAGGCCGATCTGTTTACCAATTCTTTACAAGTTTCTGATGCATCATTTCGTAGATGCGACAGTGCCAGGAAACCAGCTTGTATCATCAATGTGTTTGATGTTCAAGATTATCAGCAGTTTTCTATCGTATCGTTGGTGTTCAATATTTGAAGCATTTTTTTCGAATCATAGTTATTTCTTATGGAACACGTAGGTTTCTTTTCAGATAATGAGACGATGGCTTACAGATACGTTTGAAATCAGTTCAATGCTCCAGTGCATCGCACGTGTATACTTACTTACGTATAACTGACGCTATCATTTATATTCTAAGCTGAAAGTTTAGTTAGCGTAGGTAATTCTACAGTTTTTGATGGCAATTAAAAATTACATTATTTATTGTAGTAAGTACAGTGATAAATGGTTATTGTTCATCCTTATCAAACACAACTCTTTAGTATCAAACATTCAAATGTCGTGTAAACAATGAAGACGATTCCTTGAAAAAAGTAAGAAACATGAAAGAAATTATAAGAATTTGAATGAGAGCTTCAAATGAAACTGCTTTCAAAGGTTTATCCTCAGACGATAGGATCGTGCTTAGTTGTACGATTTGGAGTAACCAAACTGGCATGAAACAAGCTACATTTACGTTGGTCTTGAAAAATGGTGATATTCACTCAAGTAATGGAATAATGTGTCTAGTGTTGGACTTGGACGTAGAATTGTTTCATCACAAGGTAGAGGGCTTACTTATATTTCCTTGCAAAGCTACGCACCGTTACTGAGCATTTTTACTCGTACTAAGCTTCGCGTAGTCAAAGAACCGACATCACTTCGTGGTTCAAAATTTCCCAACTCTCGTTGATACAGAATAATTTATTCTTGTACATTTACCTAGAAGTGATTAATGCTTCAATGTAGTAAAAAAAAAAAAAATAATTACACCGACGATTTATTTAAAAAAGAAAATAAGGCTAAGCAATTTGAAACTTTCATGTTTGTCGAGCATCATTTTCACGAGACGTCGAGTACTTACGAAAGGTTCCGAATGAAGCCGAATATCTCTTGATACGTTTTGATAACACAGGGGTGCTTCTAAATGTTAAACGATATCGGTATAACGCTTAGTTACAAGGGTTTTTACGATTTTCCATTTTCGCGCGTGTTTAATTTTCGAATTTATTTTATTTTTCGTTTTTGTGAATATTTCTATCAACGTTTTTCTTCTTATCAACCAAAACGTAGACTTATGAGGTAAAAAAAAAAATTAAAAATTTTTCATTTTATTTGAAGCTTGGTGTAATTTTATTTAATTTTCCAACAAATGATGATTATATTTACCTAATGGAAATTTCATCGAAGTGTGAAATGAATAAAGAGATAAAGTTGCTTTAATAATTGTTTCATGTACACTCGGTGTAATAAGAAAAGACTTGCTTCGCTGTTATTATCTTTGTTCGCATTATGAGATTAATTTAAATATTCTCAACATTTCGATGCCTTTCTATGTTCAAATTCGTTATGAGTTGAATTTATTTGAAAATCAGACTGATTAGTTAGCATTTCAATCAATGAAAATATTGAGTGATTTGTTGGAGTAATTTTTTTCCCATTGTGCGATCTCGGAACTGGTAAAAGAAACGTTTACAAGAACAGTTTATTAAAATCGTAGATCTTCGAATGACTAATTTAAAGAGTATTGAAAAAGAAATTTGTCATATCTTGTATTGAAATATAATAAATTGGTAGAAATATTCTGCGAGTATTATGCATTGCATAAATTTATTTTTCATTAATAAAACTTTTGCAATATATTGAGCGCTTACAAACTGATTTTTTTTTTTTTTTTTAAATAAAAATATTGAGTGAATGTAACATGTGCAGAAAAGTTCAGGTTTAAAAATTTCATTCATTTCACATGCATGTTTATGACATTTTGCTCTGGTAGGTATTATTACTGTTTGTACGTATAAAAATTCGCCGGCAAGTGTCAAAACAAACAAACTGTATACCGTATCTACCTACTTGCTTACCTACCTACATTATATTTTATTTTGCTCGTGTCGAAGGAAGGGAAGTACCTAAGTAGGAAAGATAAGCTAGCAAATAAATTTACCTTCGCTTAAATGGTATCCTTTCGAAGAAACTGCTTAAGATTTTCCTCGTCACTTGACTTATTTTGTTTAATTTCATTTTCAATCCGTTTATTTTACGAATAAGATATGCGTCTATAGGTAGATTTACTAGGTAGTAGGTAGTTTTAGGTACGGTAGGATAAGGTAGACCTACTCGTTGCATGAACTTTCTTACACGAATTTTTTCTAAATCAACTGGCTTTTGAATTATGCAAGAGAACTTTTGGCAAGTACTAGTGGTAGCTGCTTTTAATAGAAATTTCCGTTGAATATCTTCCAAAAAATATTTTTCTTCCACAATACCAAATTCATAGAAACAATTTTTCGCTTTAACGTATTGCCTAATGGTTTAAATGTGACATTGTTTTTGCGAGTTTTTTTTTTTTTTTGCATACCCAAAAATAAAAATGAATGATTAAAAATTTTGTTAAGAAAATGATCGTCACTTGATGATTTTAAAAGAGATAAGTGTTCTAAAAGCTAGACGAATGTTTAAACATGTCTATATTTACTTTATTTTCTATAAAGAAACGTTGTATAGAATAAAGTTAGAGTACTATACATAAAACCTTTGTCACATTTTCAATGAAAGATTGATCGTTTATTTCTCATTTACACATTGAGATAATTTTCAACTCAGCGTGATGACATCTTATATAAATGGAAATCTTTCAACTTAGTTGGTTGATGGTATAATCAAGATGGAATATTTTATAAGTTTTGTTTTTTCGGTTTATCTTTATCAACAAAAATGTTGAAACAGGTATACTTGCTACATCTAATCTAATATATTATCATTTTTTATTTTTTTCATTTTTTTTTTTTTTTTTTTTTACATACGATAAGTTTTTTGTAAGTGGATACTTACAACTAGAAACGTATTACCACACAACTAATATAACTTTTCCCAATCATAGTTTTATTTAATTCGGTACCTATGTAATGGAAAAAAATGTGAAAATTTATCGTTTCATTTTTAGGGTCAGATATTTCTTCTCGTTTTACATTTATTCTCTTTTTTACACTCGTTTGTATAGTCTCACATTTAGATTAAACATCATGCAAAATTTATTTCGCTAACCCGGAAAAATTCGTTCTACGAATAATTTTTACAATTACTCGCTGAAAAAGTAAAATTCATTCCTCAAAAACATGATATATACCACATCTCACACGCGGAACTGTTATTTATTCCTGTGTATCGCAATGAGAAAAAGGTTCATCATTGGATTTTTTTCTGAAAATTAAACTCCAAAAAAAAAAAAAGGACGACGAATATACCGTTTAAATTTTTCAAATGTATTTTAAACGAAACGAAAACGCGAAATTTAGAAAATTCAAGATTTCCTGAAGTGTACACGCCAACAATAAAAAACAAAAGTTTTTCTGTAGAGTGAATTTTTGGAAGAATGTGACATCGCAAACTTTCGTTTAATTTATGGCAAAGATATTGGCGTAAAATTGGAAAGCTAAACTCCGCTTATTACGTTGTATAAGATCAAGTTTTTTGATTCTTGTTTACTACTTGGAGTTAACACTAATGGTATACTTTTATTATAAAGGAAATAAAATATAGGTGCCTAAGATTTAATCGTGTTTTTTTTCCTCCTCTTTTTTTTTTTTTTTTTTTTTTTTTAAGCATCGTAATATAATTTTTTTTTTTTAAAAAAT